>JAWZSL010000174.1:0-61186 GCA_034769285.1 Lutjanus argentimaculatus
CATATGTCAATTTTTGCGCCTGAGGTACGTGCAGGGGTCTGGACCAACCCTCCAAATTGCACCACCCTCCCTTGCACGGTTTAGCCTGCAGCACCACTTTTACCAACGGAAAAATAAAAATAATAATAACTAGAACTGCAAGCAGTTATGAAAGGGGGCCAAGCCCCCCCGTGCCACTCGGCCCCCAGCGGGATACCAGCCGACGTTTCGCCTGCGGTATTGTAATTGTAACAGGAAGAGCAGTGGAAGTGTGAAAGGCTGGCCTGAGGAGTGAGTCCACATCATGCTCATCAAATGTGGTGCGAGTCTGATCAACTTTCGTGTCGCTTTATGTTTTTTCTTCTGTTATAGCGCCACCTAGTGGAGTAGACATGCAATTTTTGGTACGGGAGGTCTGTGTGCTATTATACATATACCCTGAGAATTTCAGAGCCCTCGGCATAATACTTCAGCTGAAATAAATGTTTGTTGTTTATCGCGTCATAAGCCACGCCTACTTTTACCAGTCGCGCTAAACTTTAAGATGTGGCCTCAGGAGGCACCCCATATTGTGCTCACCGAATTTCGTGCAAATCCGATCAGCTTTCATGTCACTTAATGTTTCTGTGTTTATAGCGCCCCCTATCAGCCAATGTGCGGCAAATTTGGCCCAGAGCCTCTGGACGATGTCTGAAACAAGTGACTTGAGTTTGACATCGATAGCCTTTACTTTGACAAAAATATGCAACAGTATGTGTCTTTTAGCTAGCAGAAAAAATTGTTTATTTATAACGACTGCGTTTTTTGGAGTAGCAAAATTCTTTTGATAACTTTTGATCAGGCAAGTCTGGAGATTGTGTGTGCAAAGTTTCGTGCAGATAGAGCTTAAACCCTAGGAGGAGTTCGAAAAAGAAGGGTTTTGACGTGTACCAACTTATGACTAGAAATATGCAGTGGAAGTGGGCGTGGCCTATGTCCTACGATGCGGGTCTATCTGGGGAACACGTGGATATGAAGATTACAAAGATGTGACTTAGAATGTGGAAGTTACAGGCCAAAACGCATTTGCGTCCGTTATAGCGCCACCTAGTGGAGTAGATGCAGAATTTTTGGTATGGGCAGGTTGTGTGCTATTCTACATATACCCTGTGAATTTCAAAGCTTTCAGCATAATACTTCAGCTGAAATAAATGCTTGTTGTGTATCGCGTCATAAGCCACGCCCACTTCGACCAATCGCGATTATCTTAAAGATATCGCCTCAGGAGTGACCCAGCATGGTAGCCAACAAATTTCGTTAAAATCGGTGATGCTGTTCAAGAGATATAACGTTGCCATATTTGCAGCGCCCCCTAGTGGCTAAAATTATCCAAATTTTGCTGATAGACTCTCAGTCACATGCCAAACAAGGATCTCAGGTTTGGTGTCATTAGCATGTATTTTGACCGAGATATGCAACAGTTTGCGTTTTTATAGCTAGGTAGAAAAATTCATTCGTTAATAATTAGCGGATTTTTTGACCGAACGAAATTCTTTTGATATCTTTAGATCAGGTCCAACTGTAGACTCTACCACCAAGTTTCACGCTGATTGGACAGAACCCCAAGGAGGAGTTTGAAAAAGTAGGTTTTCCAGTTTTCACAATGTAGCGAAAAAAAATTATAGGCGGAAATGGGCGTGGCCTAGCCCAGGTTATTCACTGCTATTCAAGAAATCTGGGGATATGAGGTTTTTGCATGTGTGACATACGGTGTGGGAGTTATAGGCCCAAACGTGTTTTCCTTGGTTATAGCGCCACCTAGTGGTGGACATAAGTGAGTTTTTGCGTCTGAGGTACGTGCAGGGGTCTGGACCAACCCTCCAAATTGTACCACCCTCCCTTGTACGGTTTAGGCTGCAGCAGGACTTTTATCAACGGAAAAATAATAATAAAAAAAAAGAAGAAAAATAAAAATCCGAACAAAAACAATAGGGTTCCCAGCACCGCTGGTGCTGGGAAACGCGTCTGCTTTGCAGTCGCGTTCCCCAGCCCCCGCGGGCTTGGCCCCCTAACTAGAACTGCAAGCAGTTATGAACGGGGGCCAAGCCTCCCGCGCAACTCGGCCCCCGGGCGTCGCGGAGCCCATGCAACACAAACGGTTTTATTTTGTCACCAGGAAGCACATAGCCAAGATTTGCTGTCGAGCGTGGGGTCAAACAAGGCTGCCCTGTTTCTCCCTTCCTCTTACTGTAATGGGAAGAGTACTGCAAGTGGCAAAGGCTGAATATGTTTGTTGTAACCATTCACGCCCACTTTGAGCAAACATTACTAAACTTTACAGGCGGCCTCGGGAGCGACTCCAGATCACACTCACTGAATTTCGTGTGGATCCGACTAACGTTTTTGTCGCTTGATATTAACGTGTTTATAGCGCCCCCTTTTGCCCAATTTGTACGAAATTTGGTACAGAGCCTCTGGTTGACCTCTGAAACAAGTGACTTGAGTTTCGTGTTGATAGCTTTTATTTTGACAAAAATATGCAATAGTATGTGTTTTTTAGCTAGCAGAAAAAATTGCAAATTTATAAGTACCGTGTTTTTTGGGGTAGCAAAAATTCTTTTGATAACTTTTGATCAGGTAAGGCTGAAGATTGTTTGTGCAAATTTTCGTGCAGATCGAACGTAAACCCTAGGAGGAGTTTAAAGAAGTTGGTTTTGACGTGTAGCGACTTACAAAGAAATGTGCTGTGGGAGTGGGCGTGGCCTATGTCAAAAGATGCGTATCTGTTTAGGGAACACGTGGATATAAAGTTAATGAAAATGTGATCAAAAATGTGGAAGTTACAGGCCGAAAAGCGTTTGCGTCCGTTACAGCGCCACCTGGTGGAGTAAACGCATATTTTTTGGTATGGTTGGTCTGTGTACCATTCTATATATACCCTGTAAATTTCACAGCCCTCAGCATAATACTTGTGCTGAAATAAATGTTTGTTTTTTATCTCGTAATAAGCCACGCCCACTTTGATCAGTCGTGATTACCTTCAAGATATGGCCTCAGGAGTGACCCAGCATCATGCCCATCCAATTTTGTAAAAATCGGTGTTTCCGTTTAAGAGATATAACGTTCCCATATTTGCAGCGCCCCCTAGTGGCCAAAATTAATAAAATTGGGCGCATACCGCCAGAGTCACATGCCAACCAAGGATCTCATATTTGGTGTCGTTTAGCTTTTATTTTGACCGAGATATGCAACTCTTCATTTTTTTGTAGCTAGCTAGAAAATTTTATTCGTTAATAATTTGCGCATATTTTAACCGATCAGAATTCTTTTGATAACTTTAGATCATGTCCCTCTGAACAGCATACGTGCCAAATTTCAACTGATCGGACAAAACCCCAAGGAGGAGTTCGAAAAAGTAGGTTTTCCAGTTTTCGCGATGTAGCAAAAAAAAATTATAGGCGGAAATGGGCGTGGCCCAGCCCACGTCATTCAGGGATATTCAGGGAATCTGTGGATATGAGGCTTTTGAATGTGCGACATACGGTGTGGGAGTTGTAGGCCAAAAGGTGTTTCCCTTGGTTGTAGCGCCCCCTGGTGGTGGACATGTGTCAAGTATTGTGTCTGCGTACCCTGCAGGGTCTGGACCAACCCTCCAAATTGCACCGCCCTCCCTTGCACGGTTGAGGCTGTAGCACCACTTTTACCAACGGAAAAATAAAAAAAAACTAGAACTGCAAGCAGTTATCAACGGGGGCCAAGCCTCCCGCGCGACTCGGCCCCGGGCGTCGTGGAGCCCACGCAACGCAAATGGCTCTATTTCATTAGCAGGAGGCACACCGCCAAGATCTGCTATCGAACGTGGGGTCGCACAAGGCTGCCCTGTCTTTCAATTCCTCTTATTGTAATGGGAAGAGCAGTGTGAGAGGCTGAATATGTTTGTTGTAAGAAGTCACGCCCACTTTGACCAAACATCACTAAACGTTACAGACGGCCTCGGGAGAGAGTCCACATGGTGCTTGCCGAATTTCGTGCGAATCTGAGCAACTTTTGTGTCGCTTGATTTTTCTCTGTTTATAGCGCCCCCTGTTGTCCAATTTGCGCCAAATTTGGCACAGAGCCTCTGGTTGACCTCTGAAACAAGTGATTTGAGTTTCATGTCAATAGCTTTTAGTTTGACAAAAATATGCAGCGGTATGTGTTTTTTAGCTAGCAGAAAAAATTGCGTATTTATAAATAGCGCATGTTTTGGAGTAGCAAAATTCTTTTGATAACTTTTGATCAGGCAAGTCTGGAGATTGTATGTGCAAAGTTTCGTGCAGATGGAGCGTAAACCCTAGGAGGAGTTCGAAAAAGTAGGTTTTAGACCTGTAGTGACTTACAAAGAGAAATATGCTGTGGGAGTGGGCGTGGCCTATGTCAGAAGATGCGGATCTATTAAGGGAACACGTGGATATAAAGTTTATGAAGATGTGATTAAAAATGTGGAAGTTACAGGCCAATATGCGTTTGCGTCCGTTACAGCGCCACCTAGTGGAGTAGATGCAGAATTTTTGGTGTGGGTGGTCTGTGTCCTATTCTATATAAATCTTGTAAATTTCACAGCCCTCAGCATAGTGCTTGAGCTGAAATAAAGGTTTGTTGTTTATCTCGTAATAAGCCACGCCCACTTTGACCAGTCGGGATTACCTTCAAGATATGGCCTCAGGAGTGACCCAGCATCATGGCCACTAAATTTGGTAAAAATCGGTGTTGCCGTTTAAGAGATATACTTTTGCCAGATTTGCAGCGCCCCCTGGTGGTCAAAATGAGGCAAATTTGGCTCATAGCCCCACAGTCACATGTCAACCAAGGATCTCACATTTGGTGTCGTTAGCATTTATTTTGACCGAAATATGCAACTGTTCGCATTTTTATAGCTAGCTATAAAAATTTATTCGTTAATAATTTGCGCATATTTTGACGGAACAAAAATCTTTTGATAACTTTAGATGAGGTCCAGCTGATGAACATACCTGCCAAATTTCACAGTGATGGAAGCAAACCCCAAGGAGGAGTTCGAAAAAGTAGGTTTTTGGAGTTTTTGCGATTTCCTGAAAAAAAATTCTAGGCGGAAATGGGCGTGGCCTAGCCCAGGTGATTCAGGTATATGCAGGGAATCTGAGGATATGAGCCTTTTGAATGTGCGACATACGGTGTGGGAGTTATAGGCCAAAAGGTGTTTTCCGTTGTTATAGCGCCCCCTGCTGGCGGACATATGTCATTTTTTGTGCCTGAGGTCCCTGCAGGGGTCTGGACCAATCCTCCAAATTGCACCGCCCTCCCTTGCACGGTTTAGCCTGCAGCACCAGTTTTACCAACGGAAAAATAAAAATAATGAAGAAGAACTATAATAAAAATCGGAACAAAAACAATAGGGTTCCCAGCACCGCTGGTCCTGGGAAACGCGTATGCTTGTGCATCCGCGTCCCCCAGGCCCCGCGGGCTTGGCCCCCTAACTATAATAATAAAAATCTGAACAAAAACAATAGGGTTCCCAGCACCGCTGGTCCTGGGAACCGCGTATGCTTGCATACGCGGTCCCCAGGCCCCGCGGGCTTGGCCCCCTAACTAGAACTGCAAGCAGTTATGAACGGGGGCCAAGCCTCCCGCGCGAATCGGCCCCGGGCGCAGCGGAACCCACGCAACGCAAACGGCTCCGTTTTGTCACCGGGAGTCACGTTGCCGAGGTTTGCCGTTAAACCTTGGGTAAAACAAGGCTGCCCTGTCTCTCCCTTCGTCTTTCTGTAGTGGGGAGAGTACTGATAGTGTGAAATGTTGAATATGTTTGTTGTAAGAAGTCACGCCCACTTTGACCAAACATAACAAAACTTTAGGGACGGCCTCGGGAGTGACTCTATATCACACTCCCCGAATTTCGTGCGGATCCGAGCAACTTTTATGTCGCTTGATGTTTCTGTGTTTATAGCGCCCCCTGTTGCCCAATTTGCGCCAAATTTGGCACAGAGCCTCTGGGTGACCTCGGAAACAAGTGAGTTGAGTTTCATGTCGATAGCTTTTATTCTGGACAAAAATATGAAACAATATGTGTTTTTTAGCTAGCAGAATAAATTGTTTATTTATAAGTACCGCAGTTTTTGGAGTAGCAAAATTCTTTTGATAACTTTTGATCAGGCACATCTGGCAATTGTTGTGTGCAAAGTGTCGTGCAGATGGAGCGTAAACCCTTTAGGAGGAGTTCGAAAAAGTAGGTTTTTGACGTGTAGCGACTTACAAAGAGAAATATACTGTGGGAGTGGGCGTGGCGTATATCAAAAGATGCGGATCTATTGAGGGAACACGTGGATATAAGTTTATGAAGATGTGATTAAAAATGTGGAAGTTACAGGCCAAAATGCGTTTGCCTCCGTTACAGCGCCACCTAGTGGAGTAGATTCACAATCTTTGGTAGGGGTGGTCTGTGTGCTATTCTATATATACCCTGTAAATTGCACAGCCCTCAGCATAACACTTGAGCTGAAATAAGTGCTTGTTGTTTATCTCGTAATAAGCCACGCCCACTTTGACCATTCGCGATTATCTTCCAGATATGGACTCAGGAGTGACCCAGCATCATGCCCACCAAATTTGGTAAAGATCGGTGTTGCCGTTTAAGAGATATAACGTTACCATATTTGCAGCGCCCCCTAGTGGCCAAAATCAGCCAAATTTGGCTCATACCCCCATAGTCACATGACAACCAAGGATGTCAGATTTGGTGTCATTAGCATTTACTGTGACCAAGTTATGCAACTCTTCGCATTTTTATAGCTAGCTAGAAAATTTTATTCGTTAATAATTTGCGCATATTTCGACTGAACAAAATTCTTTTGATAACTTTAGATCAGGTCCCACTGATGAACATACGTGCCAAATTTCAGACTGATCGGAGCAAACCCCAAGGAGGTGTTCGAAAAAGTAGGTTTTTGATTTTTTGCGATTTCCTGAAAAAAAATTCTAGGCGGAAATGGGCGTGGCCTAGCCCAGGTGATTCAGGGCAATTGAGGGAATCTGTGGATATGAGGCTTTTGAATGTGCGACAAACGGTTTGGGAGTTATTGGCCAAAAGGCGTTGCCCTTGGTTATAGCGCCACCTGCTGGTGGACATATCTCATTTTTTGCGCCTGAGGTCCCTGCAGGGGTCTGGACCAATCCTCCAAATTGCACCGCCCTCCCTTGCACGGTTTAGCCTGCAGCACCACTTTTATCAACGGAAAAATAAAAATAAGGAGGAAAAAAAAAAAAAAATAAAAATCTGAACAATTACAATAGGGTTCCAGCACCGCTGGTGCTGGGAAACGCGTATGCCTTGCATACGCGTTCCCCAGCCCCCGCGGGCTTGGCCCCCTAACTAGAACTGCAAGCAGTTATGAAAGGGGGCCAAGCCTCCCGCGCGACTCGGCCCCCGGGCGTCGCGGAGCCCACGCAACGCAAACGGCTCTGTTTCGTCACCGGAAGGCACGTCGCCGAGGTTTGCCGTTAAATGTCAGGTCAAACAAGGCTGCCCTGTCTCTCCCCTTGCTCTTACTGTAATGGGAAGAGCACTACAAGTGTCAAAGGCAGAATATGTTTGTTGTAAGAAGTCACGCCCACTTTGATCAAACATGACTAAACTTTACGGCAGGGCTCGGGAGGGACTCCAGATCACGCTCCCCGAATTTCGTGCGGATCCAAGCTACTTTTGTGTGGCTTGATATTACCGTTGTTTATAGCGCCCCCTGTTGCCCAATTTGCACCAAATTTGGTACAGAACCTCTGGCTGACCACTGAAAGATGTGACTCAAGTTTGATGTTGATACCTTTTACTTGGACAAAAATATGCAACAATATGTGTTTTTTAGCTAGCAGGAAAAATTGTTTATTTATAAGTGCCGCATTTTTTGGAGTTGCAAAATTCTTTTGATAACTTTTGATCAGAGCCATCTGGAGACTGTTTGTGCAAAGTTTTGTGCAGCTGGAGCGTAAACCCTAGGAGGAGTTCGAAAAAGTAGGTTTTTGACGTGTAGCGAATGAGAAAGAGAAATGTGTTGTGGAAGTGGGCGTGGCCTATGTCAAAAGATGCGGCTCTATGTAGGGAACAAGTGGATATAAAGTTTATGAAAATGTGATAAAAAATGTGGAAGTTACAGGCCGAAACGCGTTTGCGTCCGTTACAGCGCCACCTAGTGGAGTAAACGCATAATTTTTGGTATGCTTGGTCTGTGTACCATTCTATATATACCCTGTGAATTTCAAAGCCTTCAGTATAATACTTGAGCTGAAATAAATGTTTGTTGTGTATCGCGTCATAAGCCACGCCCACTTTGACCAATCGCGATTATCTTCAAGATATCGCCTCAGGAGTGACCCAGCGTGGTAGCCAACAAATTTCGTTAAAATCTGTGGTGCTGTTCAAGAGATATAACGTTGCCATATTTGCAGCGTCCCCTAGTGGCTAAAATTATCCAAATTTTGCTGATACGCTCACAGTCACATGCCTACCAAGGGTCTCAGGTTTGGTGTCGTTAGCATGTATTTTGACCGAGATATGCAACATTTTGCGTTTTTATAGCTAGCTAGAAAAATTAATTCGTTAATAATTAGCGGAGTTTTTGACCGAACGAAATTCTTTTGATAACTTTAGATCAGGTCCAAATGTAGACTCTACACACCAAGTTTCACGCTGATTGGACAAAACCCCAAGGAGGAGTTCGAAAAAGTAGGTTTTCCAGTTTTCGCGATGTAGCGAAAAAAAATTATAGGCGGAAATGGGCGTGGCCTATCCCAGTTTATTCACCGCTATTCAAGAAATCTGGGGATATGAGGTTTTTGCATGTGTGACATACGGTGTGGGAGTTATAGGCCCAAACGTGTTTTCCTTGGTTATAGCGCCACCTAGTGGCGGACATAAGTGAGTTTTTGCGTCTGAGGTACGTGCAGGGGTCTGGACCAACCCTCCAAATTGCACCACCCTCCCTTGTACGGTTTAGGCTGCAGCAGGACTTTTATCAACGGAAAAATAATAATAAAAAAAGATGAAAAAAAATAAAAATCCGAACAAAAACAATAGGGTTCCCAGCACCGCTGGTGCTGGGAGACGCGTCTGCTTTGCAGTCGCGTTCCCCAGCCCCCCGCGGGCTTGGCCCCCTAACTAGAACTGCAAGCAGTTATGAAAGGGGGCCAAGCCTCCCGCGCGACTCGGCCCCCGGGCGTCGCGGAGCCCACGCAACGCAAACGGCTCTGTTTCGTCACCGGAAGGCACGTCGCCGAGGTTTGTCGTTAAATGTGAGGTCAAACAAGGCTGCCCTGTCTCTCCCTTCCTCTTACTGTAATGGGAAGAGCACTGCAAGTGTCAAAGGCAGAATATGTTTGTTGTGACAAGTCACGCCCACTTTGATCAAATATGACTAAACTTTACGGCCGGGCTCGGGAGGGACTCCAGATCACGCTCCCCGAATTTCGTGCGGATCCAAGCAACTTTTGTGTCGCTTGATATGACCGTGTTTATAGCGCCCCCTGTTGCCCAATTTGCACCAAATTTGGTACAGAACCTCTGGGTGACCACTGAAAGAAGTGACTCAAGTTTCATGTTGATACCTTTTACTTTGACAAAAATATGCAACAATATGTGTTTTTTTAGCTAGCAGAAAAAATTGTTTATTTATAAGTACCAGCATTTTTTGGAGTAGCAAAATTCTTTTGATAACTTTTGATCAGGGCCATCTGGAGAATGTATGTGCAAAGTTTCGTGCAGCTGGAGCGTAAACCCTAGGAGGAGTTCGAAAAAGTAGGTTTTTGACGTGTAGCGAATTAGAAAGAGAAATATGTTGTGGAACTGGGTGTGGCCTATGTCATAAGATGCGGCTCTATGCAGGGAACACGTGGATATAAAGTTTATGAAGATGTGACTTAAAATGTGGAAGTTACAGGCCAAAACGCGTTTTGCGTCTGTTATAGCGCCACCTAGTGGAGTAGATGCACAATTTTGGGTATGGGCAGTCTGTGTCCTATTCTACAATATACCCTGTCAATTTCAGACCTCTCAGCATAATACTTGTGCTGAAATAAACGTTTGTTGTTTATCGCGTCATAAGCCACGCCCACTTTGACCAGTCGCGATTAACTTCAAGATGTGGCCTCAGGAGTCATCCAGCATGGTAGCCAGCCAATTTCGTTTAAAATCGGTGTTGTCGTTTAAGAGATATAAATGTACCGTATCTGCAGCGCCCCCTAGTGGCTAACTTCAGCCAAATTTGGGTCTTAGCCTCACAGTGGCATGCCAACCGAGGATCTGAGGTTTGGTGTCGTTAGCATTTATTTTGACCGAGATATGCAACAGTTCGCGTGTTTTATAGCTAGCTTGAAAAATTCATTCGTTAATAATTTGTGCATCTTTTTACCGAGCAAAATTCTTTTGATAACTTTTGATCAATTACAACTGTAGACTCTACACGCCAAGTTTGACGCTGATCGGACAAATGCCAAAGAGGAGTTCGAAAAAGTAGGTTTTCCAGTTTTCGCGATGTAGCGAAAAAAAAATCTAGGCGGAAATGGGCGTGGCCTAGTTCAGGTGATGCATCCCTATTCAGGGAATCTGAGGATATGAGGGTTTTGCATGTGTGACATACGGTGTGGGAATTATAGGCCAAAAGGTGTTTTCCTTGGTTATAGTGCCACCTAGTGGCGGACATATGTGAATTTTTGCGTCTGAGGTACGTGCAGGGGTCTGGACCATCCCTCCAAATTGCACCGCCCTCCCTTGTACGGTTTAGGCTGCAGCCGGACTTTTATCAACGGAAGAATAATAAAAAAAAAAATAAAAATCTGAACAAAAACAATAGGGTTCCCAGCACCGCTGGTGCTGGGAAACGCGTCTGCTTTGCAGTCGCGTTCCCCAGCCCCCGCGGGCTTGGCCCCTAACTAGAACTGCAAGCAGTTATGAACGGGGGCCAAGCCTCCCCGCGCAATTCGGCCCCCGGGCGTCGCGGAGCCCATGCAACGCGAACGGCTCTATTTTGTTACCAGAAGGCACACCGCCAAGATCTACTATAGAATGTGGGATCGAACAAGGCTGCCCTCTCTCTCCATTGCTCTTTTTGTAATGGGAAGAGCAGTGTGAAAGGCTGAATATGTTTGTTGTAAGAAGTGACGCCCACTCTTACCAAACATCACTAAACTTTACAGCCGGCCTCTGGGACGACTCCACATGGCACTTGCCAAATTTCGTGCGAATTTGAGCAACTTTTGTGCCGCTTTATATTTCCTCTCTTTGTAGCACCCCCTATGGCCAATTTGTGCCAAATTTGGCACAGAGCCTCTGGTTTACCTCAGAAACAAGTGATTTGAGTTTCATGTTGATAGCTTTTACTTTAAGAAAAATATGCAACGGTATGTGTTTTTTAGCTAGCAGAAAAAAATGTTTATTTCTAAGTACCGCGTTTTTTGGAGGAGCAAAATTCTTTTGATAACTTTTGATCAGGCAAGTCTGGAGATTGTGTGTGCAAAGTTTTGTGCAGATGCAGCGAAAAGCCTAGGAGGAGTTCGGAAAAAGTAGGTTTTTGACGTGTAGCGAGTTACAAAGAGAAATATGCTGTGGAAGTGGGCGTGGCCTATGTCAGAAGATGCGGCTGTATTCAGGGAACACGTGGATATAAAGTTTGTGAAGATGTGATTAAAAATGTGGAAGTTACAGGCGAAAATGCATTTGCGCCCGTTACAGCGCCACCTAGTGGAGTAGATGCACAATTTCTGGTATGGGCTGTCTGTGTGCTATTCTATATATACCATGTAAATTTCACAGCCCTCAGGAAAACACTTGAGCTGAAATAAATATTTGTTGTTTATCTGGTAATAAGCCACGCCCACTTTGACCATTCGGGATTACCTTCAAGATATGGACTCAGGAGTGACCAGCATCATGCCCACCAAATTTCGTAAAAATCGGTGTTGCCGTTTAAGAGATATAACGTTTGCCATATTTGCAGCGCCCCCTAGTGGCCAACACTAGCCAAATTTGGCTCATACCCCCACAGTCACATGGCAACCAAAGATCTTGGACTTGGTGTCGTTACCATTTATTTTAATTGAGATATGCAACTGTTTGTGTTTTTATAGCTAGCTAGAAAATTTTATTCGTTAAGAATTTGCGCATATTTTGACGGAACAAAATTCTTTTGATAGCTTTAGATCAGATCCCTCTGAAGAGCATACGTGCCAAATTTCAGACTGATTGGACAAAACCCCAAGGAGGAGTTCGAAAAAGTTGGTTTTCCAGTTTTCGCGACGTAGCGAAAAAAAATTATAGGCGGAAATGGGCGTGGCCTAGCCCAGGTGATTCAGGGCAGGTCAGGGAATCTGTGGATATGAGGCTTTTGAATGTGTGACGTATGGTTTGGGAGTTATAGCCCAAAGCGCGTTGGCCTTGGTTATAGCACCCCTGCTGGCACACATATGTCATTTTTGCGTCTGAGGTCCCTGCAGGGGTCTGGACCAACCCTCCAAATTGCACCACCCTCCCATGCACGGTTTAGCCTGCAGCACCACTTTTACCAACGGAAGAATAAAAATAAAAACTATAATAACGATAAAAATCCGAACAATTACAATAGGGTTCCCAGCACCGCTGGTGCTGGGAAACGCGTCTGCTTTGCAGTCGCGTTCCCCAGCCCCCGCGGGCTTGGCCCCCTAACTAGAACTGCAAGCAGTTATGAACGGGGGCCAAGCCTCCCGCGCGACTCGGCCCCCGCGCATCGCGGAGCCCACGCAACGCAAATGGCTCCGTTTCGTCACCAGAAGGCACACCGCCAAGATCTGCTATCGAACGCTGGGTCGAACAAGGCTGCCCTCTCTCTCCGTTGCTCTTATTGTAATGGGAAGAGCATTGTGAAAAGCTCAATATGTTTGTTGTAAGAAGTCACGCCCACTTTGACCAAACATCACTAAACTTTACAGGCGGCCTCAGGAGCGACTCCAGATGGCGCTTGCCGAATTTCGTGCGATTCTGAACAACTTTTGTGTCACTTGATTTTTCTCAGTTTATAGCGCCCCCTGTTGACGAATTTGCACCAAATTTGGCACAGAGCCTCTGGTTGACCTCGGAAACAAGTGACTTGAGTTTCATGTCGATAGCTTTTATTTTGACAAAAATATGCAACAGTATGTGATTTTTAGCTAGCAGAAATAATTGCTTATTTATAAGTACCACGTTTTTTTGGAGTAGCAAAATTCTTTTGATAACTTTTGATCAGGCAAGTCTGGATACTGGGTGTGCTAAGTTTCATGCAGATGGAGTGTAAACCCTAGGAGGAGTTCGAAAAAAGTAGGTTTTTGACGTGTAGCGACTTACAATGAGAAATATGCTGTGGTAGTGGGCGTGGCCTATGTCAGAAGATGCGGATCTATTCAGGGAACACGTGGATATAAAGTTTATGAAGATGTGATTAAAAATGTGGAAGTTACAGGCCAAAACGCGTTTGCGTCCGTTATGGCGCCACCTAGTGGAGTAGATGCACAATTTTTGGTATGGGTGGTCTGTGTCCTATTCTATATATACCCTGTAAATTTCACAGTCCTCAGCATAATACTTGGGCTGAAATAAAGGTTTGTTGTTTATCTCATAATAAGCCACGCCCACTTTGACCAGTCGGGATTACCTTCAAGATATGGCCTCAGGAGTGACCCAGCATCATGCCCACCAAATTTGGTAAAAATCGGTGCTGCCGTTTAAGAGATATAACTTTGCCATATTTGCAGGCGCCCCTAGTGGCGAAAATGAACAAAATTTGGCTCATAGCCCCACAGTCACATGACAACCAAGGATCTCAGACTTGGTGTCGTTAGGATTTTTTTGACCGAGTTATGCAACTCTTAGTGTTTTTATAGCTAGCTAGAAAATTTTATTCGTTAATAATTTGCACGTATTTTGACCGAACAAAATTCTTTGTTAGACCGTTAGACAAGTTGTTGAATTTTCAGGCCCTTTGGACACTGTAGGAAGCACTGCTGTGTCACTTCCTGTCCCCACTAGGTGGCGCCACAACTATGACTCGTGAGTGTCATGCAGGTTTCTTGAGGGCAGGACCTTTGTCATACTTGTGAAGTTTGAAAGAGATTTGCCCATTAAATCACATGTTATAGCAATATCGTTTCTCATGGCGAGACATTAAACCCGACGCCACGCCACAGCCACACCATTTAAGACTGACCACTTCTTTTAAGATCGTTTGATCATAAAGTAGTCTAGATGATACACACCAATTTTGAAGTTAATCGGGACTATTTCTGTAGGAGGAGTTTGTTACAATGCGACCTGTGGAAAACGCTAAAAATGACCACAAAATGCAAAATGGCCGACTTCCTGTCGGGTTTAGTCTATGGGTCCAAGAGACTTTTTTGTGCGTCTGGGTGGGATACATGTGTGTACCGATTTTCATGCATGTCGGTGAAACGAGCTGCAGGGGCTACTGTTGAAAGGGCGTGGCCAAGTCATTTAGCCACGCCCCCTTATGAAATTCATATCATATGTTCAGGGCAGGGCCAGTTACAACCATGTGAAGTTTCAGGAAGATTCGACCAAGTACACTGAAGTTAGGGCCACTTACTGGGTTTTGGCGAAATGTCGATCTTCGCCGCGCCGTCACGGCGACGCCCTTTACCTTAATTTGAAAAACCTTAATTTGAAAAAGCAAATCAAAATGGCCGACTTCCTGTGGGGTTTAGGGTGTCGCTCCAAGAGGCTTTTTTGTGTGTCCCGGCATGATACATATGTGTACCAAATTTCGTATGCCTAGGGCAAAGTTAAAGCAGGGGGCTTCAATTTTGAAAACTGTTGAGCCATTTTGCCACACCCCTTTGTAACGACCATAAAATATCAAATTTTTCACCAGACATGACGAGTGTGCAAAATTTTGGGACTTTTTGAGCACCTTTAGGCCCTCAAAAATGCAATTCATTCGGAAAAAGAAAAATAATAATAAGAAGAATAATAATTCCTTCAGTTTCAATAGGGTCCTCGCACCGGACGGTGCTCGGGCCCTAATAATAGAGAAAAATAAAAATCCGAACAAAAACAATAGGGTTCCCAGCACCGCTGGTCCTGGGAACCGCGTATGCTTGCATACACGGTCCCCAGCCCCCGCGGGCTTGGCCCCCTAACTAGAACTGCAAGCAGTTATGAACGGGGGCCAAGCCTCCCGCGCGACTCGGCCCCCGGGCGCAGCGGAGCCCACGCAACGCAAATGGCTCCGTTTTGTCACCAGGAGGCACGTTGCCGAGGTTTGCCGTTAAACCTTGGGTAAAACAAGGCTGCCCTGTCTCTCCCTTCCTCTTACTGTAGTGGGAAGAGTACTGATAGTGTCAAATGTTGAATATGTTTGTTGTAACAAGTCACGCCCACTTTTACCAAACATAACAAAACCTTACGACCGGGTTCGGGAGCGACTCCAGATCACAGTCCCCGAATTTCGTGCAGATTCGAGCAACTTTTGTGTCGCTTGATATTACCGTGTTTATAGCGCCCCCTGTTGCCAAATTTGCACCAAATTTGGTACAGAGCCTCTGGTTTACCTTGGAAACAAGTGACTTGAGTTTCATGTTGATAGCTTGTATTTTGACAAAAATGTGCAACAGTATGTGTTTTTTAGCTAGCAGAAAAAAAAGCTTTTTTATAAGTACCTGGTTTTTTGGAGTAGCAAAATTCTTTTGATAACTTTTGATCAGGCAAGTCTGGAGATTGTGTGTGCAAAGTTTCGTGGAGATGGAGCGTAAACCCTAAGAGGAGTTCGAAAAAGTAGGTTTTTGATGTGTAGGGACTTACAAAGAGAAATATGCTGTGGGAGTGGGCGTGGCCTATGTCAGAAGATGCGGATCTATTTCGGGAACACGGGGATATAAAGTTTATGAAGATGTGATTAAAAATGTAGAAGTTACAGGCCAAAATGCGTTTGCGTCCGTTACAGCGCCACCTAGTGGAGCATACGCACAATTTTTGGTATGGGGTGTCTGTGTCCTATTCCATATATACCCTGTAAATTTCACAGCCCTCAGCATAATACTTGAGCTGAAATAAATGTTTGTTGTTTATCTCGTAATAAGCCACGCCCACTTTGACCAATCGTGATTAGCTTCAAGATATGGCCTCAGGAGTGACCCAGCATCATGCCCACCAAATTTGGTAGAAATCGGTGTTGCCGTTTAAGAGATATAAATGTCCCATATTTGCAGCGCCCCCTAGTGGCCAACATTAGCCAAATTTTGCTCACAGACTCACAGTGACATTCCAACCAAGTATCTCAGACTTGGTGGCGTTAGCATTTTTTTTGACCGAGATATGCAATTGTTCGCGTTTTTATAGCTAGCTTGAAAAAAATTTTCGTTAATAATTTGCGCATACTTTGACGGAGCAAAATTCTTTTGATAACTTTAGATCAGGTCCATCGGAAGAGTGTACGTGCCAAATTTCACACAGATCGGACCAAAGCCCAAGGAGGAGTTCGAAAAAGTAGGTTTTGCAATTTTCGCGATTTTGCGGGAAAAAAAATTCTAGGCGGAAATGGGCGTGGCCTAGCTCAGGTGATTCAGGGATATTCAGGGAATCTGTGGATATGAGGCTTTTGAATGTGCGACATACTATGTGGGAGTTATAGGCCAAAACGTGTTTTTCTTGGTTGTAGTGCCCCCTGCTGGCAGACATATGTGAATTTTTGCGCCTGAGGTCCCTGCAGGGGTCTGGACCAACCTTCCAAATTGCACCGCCCTCCCATGCACGGTTTAGGCTGCAGCACCACTTTTAGCCGTGGAAAAATAAAAATAATAATAGTGAACTATAAAAATCTGAACAATTACAATAGGGTTCCCAGCACCGCTGGTCCTGGGAAACGCGTATGCTTGCATACGCGTCCCCCAGGCCCCGCGGGCTTGGCCCCCTAATAACTAGAACTGCAAGCAGTTATGAACGGGGGCCAAGCCTCCCGCGCGACTCGGCCCCTGCGCGTCGCGGAGTCCACGCAACGCGAACGGCTCCGTTTCGTCACTGGGAGGCACACCGCCAAGATCTGCTATCGAACACTGGGTTGAGCAAGGCTGCCCTCTCTCTTTCTCCGTTGCTCTTATTGTAATGGGAAGAGCAGTGTGAAAGGCTGAATATGTTTGTTGTGAGAAGTCACGCCCACTTTGACCAAACATCACTAACCTTTACAGGCTGCCTCGGGAGCGACTCCACATGGAGCTTGCCGAGTTTCGTGCGAATCTGAGCAACTTTTGTATCTCTTGATTTTTCTCAGTTTATAGCGCCCCCTATCAGCCAGTTTGCGCCAAATTTGGCACAGAGCCTCTGGTTGACCTCTAAAATGTGTGGATTGAGTTTCAGGTCGATAGCTTTTACTTTGACAGAAATATGCAACGGTATGTGTTTTTTAGCTAGCGGAAAAAAATGTTTATTTATAAGTACACCGCATTTTTTGGAGTAGCAAAATTCTTTTGATAACTTTTGATCAGGCAAGTGTGAAGATTGTGTGTGCAAAGTTTTGTGCAGAAGGATTTTAAACCCTAGGAGGATTTCGGGAAAGTAGGTTTTTAACGTGTATCGACTTACAAAGAGGAATATGCTGTGGGAGTGGGTGTGGCCTATGTCAAAAGATGCGGATCTATGTAGGGAATACGTGGATATAAAGTTTATGAAGATGTGATCAAAAATGTGGAAGTTACAGGCCAAAATGCGTTTGCATCCATTACAGCGCCACCTACTGGAGTAGATGCACAATTTTTGCTATGGGTGGTGTGTGTCCTATTCTATATGTACCCTGTAAATTTCACAGCCCTCAGCATAATACTTGAGCTGAAATAAATGTTTGTTGTTTATCTCGTAATAAGCCACGCCCACTTTGACCAGTCGGGATTACCTTCGAGATATGGCCTCAGGAGTGACCCAGCATCATGCCCACCAAATTTGGTAAAAAGCGGTGTTGGCGTTTAAGAGATATAACGTTCCCATATTTGCAGCGCCCCCTAGTGGCCAACATTAGCCAAATTTGGCTCATACCCCCACAGTCACATGCCAACCAATGACCTCAGATTTGGTGTTGTTAGAATTTACTTTGACCAAGTTATGACACTGTTCATGTTTTTATAGCTAGCTAGAAAATTGTATTCGTTAATAATTTGCGCATATTTTGACCGAACAAAATTCTTTTGATAACTTTAGATCGGGTCCAGCTCACGAACATATGTGCCAAATTTCACACTGATCGGACCAAACCCCAAGGAGGAGTTCGAAAAAGTAGGTTTTCGAGTTTTCGCGATTTTGCGGGAAAAAAATTCTAGGCGGAAATGGGCGTGGCCTAGCCCAGGTGATTCAGGGCTATTCAGGGAATCTGTGGATATGAGGCTTTTGAATGTGCGACATACGGTGTGGGAGTTATAGCCCAAAACGCGTTTCCCTTGTTGTAGCGCCCCCTGCTGGCGGACATATGTGAGTTTTTTGTGCCTGAGGTCCCTGCAGGGGTGTGGACCAACCCTCCAAATTGCACCACCCTCCCTTGCACGGTTTAGCGTGCAGCACCACTTTTACCAACGGAAAAATAAAAATAAGGAAGAACTATAATAAAAATCGGAACAAAAACAATAGGGTTCCCAGCACCGCTGGTCCTGGGAAACGCGTATGCTTGCATACGCGTCCCCCAGGCCCCGCGGGCTTGGCCCCCTAACTAGAACTGCAAGCAGTTATGAACGGGGGCCAAGCCCCCCGCGCGACTCGGCCCCCGCGCGTCGCGGAGCCCATGCAACGCAAACGGCTCCGTTTCGTCACCGGGAGGCTGCCCTCTCTCCGTTACTCTTATTGTAATGGGAAGAGCATTGTGAAAGGCTCAATATGTTTGTTGTAAGAAGTCACGCCCACTTTGACCAAACATCACTAAACTTTACGGCTGGCCTCGGGAGGGACTCCACATGGCGCTCGCCAAATTTCGTGCGAATCTGAGCAATTTTCGTGTCGCTTGATTTTTCTCAGTTTATAGCGCCCCCTGTTGACCAATTTGCACCAAATTTGGCACAGAGCCTCTGGTTGACCTTGGAAACAAGTGATTTGAGATTCATGTCGATAGCTTTTATTTTGACAAAAATATGCGACAGTATGTGATTTTTAGCTAGCAGAAATAATTGCTTATTTATAAGTACCGCGCGTTTTTTGGAGTAGCAAAATTTTTTTGATAACTTTTGATCAGGCAAGTCTGGAGACTGTCTGTGCTAAGTTTCGTGCAGATGGAGCGTAAACCCTTGGAGGAGTTCGAAAAAGTAGGTTTTTGACGTGTAGCGACTTACAAAGAGCAATATGCTGTGGGAGTGGGCGTGGCCTATGTCAGAAGATGCGGATCTATTCTGGGAACAGGTGGACATAAAGTTTATGAAGATGTGACTAAAAATGTGGAAGTTACAGGCCAAAACGCGTTTGCGTCCGTTACGGCGCCACCTAGTGGAGTAGATGCACAATTTTTGGTCTGGGTGGTCTCTGTCCTATTCTATATATACTCTGTAAATTTCACAGTCCTCAGCATAATATTTGGGCTGAAATAAAGGTTTGTTGTTTATCTCATAATAAGCCACGCCCAGTTTGACCACTCAGGGTTACCTTCAAGATATGGCCTCAGGAGTGACCCAGGATCATGCCCACCAAATTTGGTAAAAGTTGGTGCTGCCGTTTAAGAGATATAACGTTGCCATATTTGCAGTGCCCCCTAGTGGCGAAAATGAGCAAAATTTGGCTCATACCCCCACAGTTACATGACAACCCAGGATCTCAGACTTGGTGTCGTTAGCATTTATTTTGACTGAGTTATGCAACTCTTTGTGTTTTTATAGCTAGCTAGAAAATTTTATTTGTTAATAATTTGCGCGAATTTTGACCAAACAAAATTCTTTTGATAACTTTAGATGAGGTCCAGGTGACGAACGTACATGCAAATTTTCTCACTGAGCGGACCAAACCCCAAGGAGGAGTTCGAAAAAGTAGCTTTTCGAGTTTTTTGCGATTTCCTGAAAAAAATTTTTAGGCGGAAATGGGCGTGGCTTAGCCCAGGTGATTCAGGGCAAATCAGGGAATCTGGGGATATGAGGTTTTTGAATGTGCGGCATACGGTGTGGGAGTTATAGACCAAAAGGTGTTTCCCTTGGTTATAGCGCCCCCTGCTGGTAGACATATGTCAATTTTTGCGTCTGAGGTCCCTGCAGGGGTCTGGACCAACCCTCCAAATTGCACCGCCCTCCCATGCACGGTTTAGCCTGCAGCAACACTTTTACCCGTGGAAGAATAAAAATAGAGAAAAAAAAAAAAAAAAAAAAAAACTATAAAAATCCGAACAAAAACAATAGGGTTCCCAGCACCGCTGGTCCTGGGAAACGCGTATGCTTGCATACGTGTTCCCCAGGCCCCGCGGGCTTGGCCCCCTAATAACTAGAACTGCAAGCAGTTATGAACGGGGGCCAAGCCTCCCGCGCGACTCGGCCCCCACGCATCACGAAGGCCACGTAATGCAAACGGCTCTGTTTCCTCACCTGGAGGCACACCGCCAAGATCTGCTCTGTTTCCTCACCTGGAGGCACACCGCCAAGATCTGCTATCGAGCGTTGGGTCGAACAAGGCTGCCCTCCTCTTTCTTCATTGCTGTTATTGTAATGGGAAGAGCAGTGTGAGAGGCTGAATATGTTTGTTGTAAGAAGTCACGGCCACTTTGACCAAACATGACTAAACTTTATAGCCGGCCTCGGGAGCGACTCCACATGGCGCTCGCCAAATTTCGTGCGAATCTGAGCAACTTTCGTGTCGCTTGATTTTACTCTGTTTGTAGCGCCCCCTATTGGCCAATTTGTGCCAAATTTGGCAGAAAGCCTCTGGTTGACCTCTGAAACAAGTGAGTTGAGTTTGATGTCGATAGCTTTTACTTTGACAAAAATATGCAACAGTATGTGTTTTTTAGCTAGCAGAAAAAATGTTTATTTATACGTAGCGCATTTTTTGGAGTAGCAAAATTATTTTGATAACTTTTGATCAGGCACGTGTGGAGATTGTGTCTGCAAATTTTTCGTGCAGATGGAGCGTAAACCCTAGGAGGAGTTAGAAAAAGTAGGTTTTTGACATGTAGCGACTTACAAAGAGAAATATGCTGTGGGAGTGGGCGTGGCCTATGTCAAAAGATGCGGATCTATTTAGGGAACACGTGGATATAAAGTTTTTGAAGATGTGATTAAAAATGTGGAAGTTACAGGCCAAAACGCGTTTGCATCCGTTACTGCGCCACCTAGTGGAGTAAACGCATAATTTTTGGTATGGGTGGTCTGTGTCCTATTCCATATATACCCTGTAAATTTCACAGCCCTCAGCATAATACTTGAGCTGAAATAAATGTTTGTTGTTTATCTCGTAATAAGCCACGCCCACTTTGACCAATTGTGATTAGCTTCAAGATATGGCCTCAGGAGTGACCCAGCATCATGCCCACCAAATTTGGTAGAAATCGGTGTTGCCGTTTAAGAGATATAAATGTCCCATATTTGCAGCGCCCCCTAGTGGCCAACATTAGCCAAATTTTGCTCACACACTCACAGTGACATGCCAAAGAAGGATTTCAGACTTGGTGTCGTTATCATTTATTTTGACCGAGATATGCAATTGTTCGTGTTTTTATAGCTAGCTTGAAAAATTTATTCGTTAATAATTTGCACATACTTTGACGGATCGAAATTCTTTTGATAACTTTTCGTCAGGTCCATCAGAAGACTGTACGTGGCAAATTTCACAGTGATCGGACAAAACCCCAAGGAGGAGTTCGAAAAAGTTGGTTTTTCCAGTTTTCGCGATTTTGCGGTAAAAAAATTATAGGCGGAAATGGGCGTGGCCTAGCCCAGGTGATTCAGGGCTATTCAGGGAATCTGTGGATATGAGGCTTTTGAATGTGCGACATACGGTGCGGGAGTTATAGCCCAAAACGCGTTTCCCTTGTTATAGCGCCCCCTGCTGGCGGACATATGTGATTTTTTGCGCCTGAGATACGTGCAGGGGTCTGGACCAACCCTCCAAATTGCACCGCCTTCCCATGCACGGTTTAGGCTGCAGCATGAGTTTTACCGGTGGAAAAATAAAAATAATAATAAAAACTTTAACAAAAACAATAGGGTTCCCAGCACCGCTGGTGCTGGGAAACGCGTCTGCTTTGCAGTCGCGTTCCCCAGCCCCCGCGGGCTTGGCCCCCTAAAAATCTGAACAATTACAATAGGGTTCCCAGCACCGCTGGTCCTGGGAAACGCGTATGCTTGTGCATACGCGTCCCCCAGGCCCCGCGGGCTTGGCCCCCTAACTAGAACTGCAAGCAGTTATGAAAGGGGGCCAAGCCTCCCGCGCGACTCGGCCCCCGGGCGTAGCGTAGCCCACGCAACGCAAACGGCTCTGTTTCGTCACCGGGAGGCACGTTGCAGAGGTTTGCCGTTAAACGTTGGGTAAAACAAGGCTGGCCTGTCTCTCCCTTCCTCTTACTGTAGTGGGAAGAGCACTGCAAGTATGAAATGCTGAATATGTTTGTTGTAACAAGTCACGCCCACTTCGACCAAACATAACAAAACTTTCCAGCCGGCCTCGGGAGCGACTCCAGATCACGCTCCCCGAATTTCGTGCGGATTCAAGCAAGTTTTGTGTCGCTTGATATTACCGTGTTTATAGCGTCCCCTGTTGGCCAATTTGCACCAAATTTGGTACAGAGCCTCTGGTTGTCCTCTGAAACAATTGACTTGAGTTTCATGCTGATAGCTTTTAATTTGACAAAAATATGCAATGGTATGTGTTTTTTAGCTAGCAGAAAAAATTGCTTATTTATAAGTACCGCATTTTTTTTGGAGTAGCGAAATTCTTTTGAAAACTTTTGATGAGGCAAGTCTGGAGATTGTGTGTGCAAAGTTTCGTGCAGATGGAGCGTACACCCTAGGAGGAGTTTGAAAAAGTAGGTTTTTGACATGTAGCGACTTACAAAGAGCAATATGCTGTGGGAGTGGGCGTGGTCTATGTCGAAAGATGCGGGTCTATTCAGGGAAGACGTGGATATAAAGATTCTGAAAATGTGATTAAAAATGTGGAAGTTACAGGCCAAAATGCGTTTGCGTCCGTTACAGCGCCTCCTAGTGGAGTAGATGCACAATTTTTGGTATGGGTGGTCTGTGTCCTATTGTATATATACCCTGTAAATTTCACAGCCCTCAGCATAATACTTGAGCTGAAATAAATGTTTGTTGTTTATCTCGTAATAAGCCACGCCCACTTTGACCAGTCGGGATTACCTTCAAGACCTGGCCTCAGGAGTGACCCAGCATCATGGCCACGAAATTTGGTTATAATCGGTGTTGCCGTTTAAGAGATATAACGTTGCCATATTTGCAGCGCCGCCTAGTGGCCAACATCAGCCAAATTTGGCTCATACCCCCACAGTGACATGCCAACCAAGGATCTCGGACTTGGTGTTGTTAGCATTTATTTTGACCGAGATATGCAACAGTTCGCGTTTTTATAGCTAGCTGGAAAATTTTATTCGTGAATAATTTGCGCATATTTTGACGGAACAAAATTCTTTTGACCACTTTAGATGAGATCCCTCTCAAGACCTTACGTGCCAAATTTGACACTGATAGGACAAAACCCAAAGGAGGAGTTTGAAAAATTAGGTTTTCCAGTTTTTGCGATGTAGCGGAAAAAAATAATAGGCGGAAATGGGCGTGGCCTAGCCCAGGTGATTCAGGGCTATTCAGGGAATGTGTGGATATGAGGCTTTTGAATGTGCGACATACGGTGTGGGAGTTATAGGTCAAAAGGTGTTTCCCTTGGTTATAGCGACACCTGCTGGCGGACATATGTCAATTTTTGCGCCTGAGGTACGTGCAGGGGTCTGGAGCAACCCTCCAAATTGCACCACCCTCCCTTGCACGGTTTAGCCTGCAGCACCACTTTTATGTGTGGAAGAATAAAAATAATAACTAGAACTGCAAGCAGTTATGAACGGGGGCCAAGCCTCCCGCGCGACTCGGCCCCCGGGCATCGCGGAGCACACGCAACGCAAACGGCTCTGTTTCGTGAAAGGGAGGCACGTCCCCGAGACTTGCAGCTGAACGCGTGCTCAAACAAGGCTGCCCTCTCTCTCCATTCCTGTTATTGTAATGGGAAGAGCACTGGAAGCTCTGTATTGTTCCTGAACATGTTTGTTGTAACAAGTCACGCCCACTTTGACCAAACTGTACATAACTTTACGGCCGGCCTCAGGAGGGACTCCACATCAAGCTCACCAAATTTCGTGCAAATTGGAAGAACTTTTATGTCACTTCATATTTCTCTGTTTATAGCGCCCCCTATCGGTCAATTTGCGGAAATTTGGGCACATAGCCTGTGGTTGACCTCTGAAACGTGTGGACTGAGTTTGATGTCGATAGCTTTTACTTTGACAAAGATATGTAACAGTATGTGATTTTTAGCTAGCAGAAAAAAATGTTTATTTATAAGTACCGCGATTTTTTGGAGTAGCAAAATTCTTTTGATAACTTTTGATGAGGCACGTCTGGAGATTGTGTGTGCAAAGTTTCGTGCAGATGGAGCGTAAACCCTAGGAGGAGTTCGAAAAAGTAGGTTTTTGAGATGTAGCGACTTACAAAAAGAAATATGCTGTGGGAGTGGGCGTGGCCTATGTCAAAAGATGCGGAACTTTTTAGGGAACACGTGGATATAAAGTTTATGAAGATGTGATTTAAAATGTGGAAGTTACAGGCCAAAATGCGTTTGCGTCCGTTACAGCGCCACCTAGTGGAGTAGATGCACAATTTTTGGTATGGGCGGTCTGTGTGCTATTCTATATATACCCTGTAAATTTCACAGCCCTCAGCTTAATACTTGAGCTGAAATAAATGTCTGTTGTTTATCTCGTAATAAGCCACGCCCACTTTGGCCAGTCGGGATTCCCTTCAAGATATGGCCTCAGAAGTGAGCCAGCATCATGCCCACCAAATTTGGAAAAAATCGGTGTTGCTGTTTAAGAGATATAACGTTGCCATATTTGCAGCGCCCCCTAGTGGCCAACATCAGCCAAATTTGGCTCATAGCCCCACAGTCACATGGCAACGAAGGATCTCGGACTTGGTGTCGTTAGCATTCATTTTGACCGTGATATGCAACTGTTCACATTTTTATAGCTAGCTAGAAAATTTTATTTGTTAATAATTTGCGCATATTTTGACGGAACAAAATTCTTTTGATAACTTTAGATAAGGTCCATCTGAAGACCGTACGTGCCAAATTTCACAGTGATTGGACAAAACCCCAAGGAGGAGTTCGAAAAAGTAGGTTTTCGAGTTTTTTCGATTTCCTGAAAAAAAATTATAGGCGGAAATGGGCGTGGCCTAGCCCAGGAGATTCAGGGCAAATCAGGGAATCTGTGGATATGACGGTTCTGAATGTGCGACATACGGTGTGGGAGTTGTAGGCCAAAAGGTGTTTTCCTTGGTTATAGCGCCACCTGCTGGCGGACATATGTCAATTTTTGCGCCTGAGGTACGTGCAGGGGTCTGGACCAACCCTCCAAATTGCACCGCCCTCCCTTGCACGGTTTAGGCTGCAGCACCACTTTTATCAACGGAAAAAATAAAAATAAGGAAAAAAAAATAAAAATCTGAACAAAAACAATAGGGTTCCCAGCACCGCTGGTCCTGGGAAACGCGTATGCTTGCATACGCGTCCCCCAGGCCCCGCGGGCTTGGCCCCCTAACTATAACTAGAACTGCAAGCAGTTATGAAAGGGGGCCAAGCCTCCCGCGCGACTCGGCCCCCAGGTGTAGCGGAGTCCACACAACGCAAATGGCTCTGTTTCGTGACCGGGAGGCATGTTGCCAAGGTTTGCTGTTAAACGTTGGGTCAAACAATGCTGCCCTGTCTCTCCCTTTCTCTTACTGTAGTGGGAAGAGCACTGCAAGTGTCAAATGCTGAATATGTTTGTTGTAACAAGTCACGCCCACTTTGACCAAACATAACAAAATTTTATGGCTGGGCTCGGGAGCAAATCCAGATCATGCTCCCCGAATTTCGTGCAGATACGAGCAACTTTTTTGTCGCTTGATATTACCGTGTTTATAGCGCCCCCTATTGCCCAATTTGCACCAAATTTGGCACAGAGCCTCTGGTTGACCTCTGAGAGCGGTGTCTTGAGTTTCATGTCGATAGCTTTTACTTTGACAAAAATATGCAACAGTATGTGTTTTTTAGCTAGCGGAAAAAATTTGTTTATTTATAAGTACCGCATTTTTTGGAGTAGCAAAATTCTTTTGATAACTTTTGATGAGGCCCATCTGGAGATTGTTTGTGCAAAGTTTCGTGCAGCTGGAGCGTAAACCCTAGGAGGAGTTCGTCAAAGTAGTTTTTTGATGTGTAGCGTCTTACAAAGAGAAATATGCTGTGGGAGTGGGCGTGGCCTATGTCAAAAGATGCGGATCTATTTAGGGAACACGTGGATATAAAGTTTATGAAGATGTGATTTAAAATGTGGAAGTTACAGGCCAAAACGCGTTTGCGTCAGTTACGGCGCCACCTAGTGGAGTAGATGCACAATTTTTGGTAGGAGCGGTCTGTGTGCTATTCTATATATACCCTGTAAATTTCGAAGCCCTCAGCTTAATACTTGAGCTGAAATAAATGTTTGTTTTTTATCTTGTAATAAGCCACGCCCACTTTGACTAGTCGTGATGACCTTCAAGATTTGGCCTCAGGAGTGACCCCGCATCATGCCCACCAAATTTGGTAAAAATTGTTTTTTGCGTTTAAGAGATATACCGTTCCCATATTTGCAGCGCCCCCTAGTGGCCAACATTAGCCAAATTTGGCTCATACCCCCACAGTCACATGTCAACCAAGGATCTCAGATTTGGTGTCATTAGCATGTACTTTGACCAAGTTATGCAACTGTTCGCATTTTTATAGGTAGCTAGAAAATTTTATTCGTTAATAATTTGCGCATATTTTGACGGAACAAAATTTTTTTGATAACTTTAGATCGGGTCCAGCTGCTGAACGTACATGCCAAATTTCACACCGATCGGACAAAACCCCAAGGAAGAGTTCGAAAAAGTAGGTTTTCCAGTTTTCGCGATCTAGCGAAAAAAAATTATAGGCGGAAATGGGCGTGGCCTAGGCCAGGTGATTCAGGGCAATGCAGGGAATCTGAGGATATGAGGCTTTTGAAAGTGCGACAAACGGTTTGGGAGTTATAGGCCAAAAGGTGTTTCCCTTGGTTATAGCGCCACCTGCTGGCGGACATATGTCAATTTTTGGGTCTGAGGTCCTTGCAGGGGTCTGGACCAACCCTCTAAATTGCACCGCTCTCCCTTGCACGGTTTAGCCTGCAGGACCACTTTTATCAACGGAAAAATAAAAATAAGGAAAAAATAAAAAATAACTAGAACTGCAAGCAGTTATGAAAGGGGGCCAAGCCTCGGCCCCCGGGCGTAGCGGAGCCCACGCAACGCAAACGGCTCTGTTTCGTCAGCGGGAGGCACGTCGCCGAGGTTTGCTGTTTAACGTTGGGTAAAAAAAGGCTGCCCTGTCTCTCCCTTCCTCTTAATGTAGTGGGAAGAGCACTGCAAGTGTCAACTGCTGAATATGTTTGTTTTAATAAGTCACGCCCACTTTGACCAAATGTAACAAAACGGCCGTGCTCAGGAGCGACTCCAGATCACGCTCCCCGAATTTCGTGCGGATCTGACCAACTTTTGTGTCGCTTGATATTACCGTGTTTATAGTGCCCCCTGTTGCCCAATTTGCGCCAAATTTGGTACAGACCCTCTGGTTGACCTTGGAGAGAAGTGAATTGAGTTTCATGTCGATAGCTTTTGTTCTGAGAAAAATATGCAACAATATGTGTTTTTTAGCTAGCAGAAAAAATTGCTTAATTATAAGTACCGCACTTTTTGGAGTAGCAAAATTCTTTTGATAACTTTTGATCAGGCACATCTGGAGATTGGATGTGCAAAGTTTCATGCAGATGGAGCGTAAACCCTAGGAGAAGTTCAAAAAAGTAGTTTTTTGACGTGTAGCGACTTACAAAGAGGAATATGCTGTGGGAGTGGGCGTGGCCTATGTGAAAAGATGCGGATCTATTGAGGGAATACGTGGATATAAAGTTTATGAAGATGTGATTAAAAATGTGGAAGTTACAGGCCAAAATGCGTTTGCCTCCATTACAGCGCCACCTAGTGGAGTAGATGCACAATCTTTGGTAGGGGTGGTCTGTGTGCTATTCTATACGTACCCTGTAAATTTCAAAGCCCTCAGCATAACACTTGAGCTGAATTAAATGTTTGTTGTTTATCTCGTAATAAGCCACGCCCACTTTGAGCATTCGGGATTACCTTCAAGATTTGGCCTCAGGAGGGACCCAGCATCATACCCACCAAATTTCGTAAAAATCTGTGTTTCCGTTTAAGAGATTTAGCGTTCCCATATTTGCAGCGCCCCCTAGTGGCCAACGTCAACCACATTTGGGTCATAGCCCCACAGTGACATGACAACCAAGGTTGTCAGATTTGGTTTCGTTAGCTTTTATTTTGACCAAGATATGCAACTGTTTGCATTTTTATAGCTAGCTAGAAAATTTTATTCGTTAATAATTTGCGCATATTTTGACGGAACAAAAATCTTTTGATAACTTTAGATCAGGACCATGGGAAGACTGCACGTGTCAAATTTCACATTGATCGGATAAAACCCCAATGAGGAGTTCGAAAAAGTAGTTTTTCCAGTTTTCGCGATGTAGCGAAAAAAAATTATAGGCGGAAATGGGCGTGGCCTAGCCCAGGTGATTCAGGGGAATTGAGGGAATCTGAGGATACAAGCCTTTTGAATGTGCGACAAACGGTTTGGGAGTTATAGGCCAAAAGGTGTTTTCATTGGTTATAGCGCCCCCTGCTGGCGGACATATGTGATTTTTTGCGCCTGAGGTACGTGCAGGGGTCTGGACCAACCCTCCAAATTGCACTGCCCTCCCATGCACGGTTTAGCCTGCAGCACCACTTTTAGCGGTGGAAAAATAAAAATAATAATAACGATAAAAATCTGAACAAAAACAATAGGGTTCCCAGCACCGCTGGTCCTGGGAAACGCGTATGCTTGTGCATACGCGTCCCCCAGGCCCCGCGGGCTTGGCCCCCTAACTAGAACTGCAAGCAGTTATGAAAGGGGGCCAAGCCTCCCGCGCGACTCGGCCCCCGGGCGTCGCGGAGCCCACGCAGCACAAACGGCTCTGTTTCGTCACCGGAAGGCACGTCGCCGAGGTTTGCCGTTAAAAAGTGAGGTCAAACAAGGCTGCCCTGTCTCTCCCTTCCTCTTACTGTAATGGGAAGAGCACTGCAAGTGTCAAAGGCAGAATATGTTTGTTGTGACAAGTCACGCCCACTTTGATCAAACATGACTAAACTTTACGGCCGGGCTCGGGAGGGACTCCAGATCACGCTCCCCGAATTTTGTGTGGATCCAAGCTACTTTTGTGTCGCTTGATCTTACCGTGTTTATAGCACCCCCTGTTGCCCAATTTGCACCAAATTTGGTACAGAACCTCTGGGTGACCACTGAAAGAAGTGACTCAAGTTTCATGTTGATACCTTTTACTTTGACAAAAATATGCAACAATATGTGTTTTTTAGCTAGCACAAAAAATTGTTTATTTATAAGTACCGCATTTTTTGGAGTAGCAAAATTCTTTTGATAACTTTTGATCAGGGCCATCTGGAGACTGTATGTGCAAAGTTTCGTGCAGCTGGAGCGTAAACCCTAGGAGGAGTTCGAAAAAGTAGGTTTTTGACGTGTAGCGAATTAGAAAGAGAAATATGTTGTGGAACTGGGCGTGGCCTACGTCATAAGATGCGGCTCTATGCAGGGAACACGTGGATATAAAGTTTATGAAGATGTGACTTAAAATGTGGAAGTTATAGGCCAATATGCGTTTGCGTCTGTTATAGTGCCACCTAGTGGAGTAGATGCACAATTTTGGGTATGCGCAGTCTGTGTCCTATTTTACATATACCCTGTCAATTTCAGACCTCTCAGCATAATACTTGTGCTGAAATAAACGTTTGTTGTTTATCACGTCATAAGCCACGCCCACTTTGACCAGTCGCGATTAACTTGAAGATGTGGCCTCAGGAGTCATCCAGCATGGTAGCCAGCCAATTTCGTTAGAATCGGTGTTGTCGTTTAAGAGATATAAATGTCACATATTTGCAGCGCCCCCTAGTGGTCAACATTAGCCAAATTTGGCTCACACACCCACAGTCACATGCCAACCTAGGATCTCAGACTTGGTGTCATTAGGATTTATTTTCACCAAGATATGACACTGTTTGTGTTTTTATAGCTAGCTAGAAAATTTTATTCGTTAATAATTTGCGCATATTTTGACGGAACAAAATTCTTTTGATAACTTTAGATCAGGACCATCGGAAGACTCCACGTGCCAAATTTCACACTGATCGGATAAAACCCCAAGGAGGAGTTCGAAAAAGTAGTTTTTCCAGTTTTCGCGATGTAGCGAAAAAAAATTATAGGCGGAAATGGGCGTGGCCTAGCCCAGGAGATTCAGGGCAAATCAGGGAATCTGTGGATATGAGGGTTTTGAATGTGCGACATATGGTGTGGGAGTTATAGGCCAAAAGGTGTTTTCCTTGGTTATAGCGCCACCTGCTGGCGGACATATGTCAATTTTTGCGCCTGAGGTACGTGCACGGGTCTGGACCAACCCTCCAAATTGCACCGCCCTCCCTTGCACGGTTTAGCCTGCAGCACCACTTTTATCAACGGAAAAATAAAAATAAGGAAAAAAAAAATAAAAATCTGAACAAAAACAATAGGGTTCCCAGCACCGCTGGTCCTGGGAAACGCGTATGCTTGCATACGCGTCCCCCGGGCCCCGCGGGCTTGGCCCCCTAAAAATCTGAACAATTACAATAGGGTTCCCAGCACCGCTTGTGCTGGGAAACGCGTCTGCTTTGCAGTCGCGTTCCCCAGCCCCCGCGGGCTTGGCCCCCTAACTAGAACTGCAAGCAGTTTATGAACGGGGGCCAAGCCTCCCGCGCAACTCGGCCCCCGGGCATCGCGGAGCCCACGCAACACAAACGGCTGTATTTCGTCACCAGGAGGCACATAGCCAAGATTTGCTGTCGAGTGTGGGGTCAAACAAGGCTGCCCTGTTTCTCCCTTCCTCTTACTGTAATGGGAAGAGTACTGCAAGTGGCAAAGGCTGAATATGTTTGTTGTAACCATTCACGCCCACTTTGAGCAAACATCACTAAACGTTACAGGCGGCCTCGGGAGCGACTCCAGATGACACTCACCGAATTTCGTGTGGATCCGACTAACTTTTTTGTCGCGTGATATTACCGTGTTTATAGCGCCCCCTTTTGCCCAATTTGTACGAAATTTGGTACAGAGCCTCTGGTTGACCTCTGAAACAAGTGACTTGAGTTTCGTGTTGATAGCTTTTATTTTGACAAAAATATGCAATAGTATGTGTTTTTTAGCTAGCAGAAAAAATTGCAAATTTATAAGTACCGTGTTTTTTGGAGTAGCAAAATTCTTTTGATAACTTTTGATGAGGTAAGGCTGAAGATTGTGTGTGCAAATTTTCGTGCAGATCGAACGTAAACCCTAGGAGGAGTTTAAAAAAGTAGGTTTTGACGTGTAGCGACTTACAAAGAGAAATGTGCTGTGGGAGTGGGCGTGGCATATGTCAGAAGATGCGTATCTGTTTAGGGAACACGTGGATATAAAGTTTATGAAAATGTGATTAAAAATGTGGAAGTTACAGGCCAAAACGCGTTTGCGTCCGTTACAGCGCCACCTAGTGGAGTAAACGCATAATTTTTGGTATGGTTGGTCTGTGTACCATTCTATATATACCCTGTAAATTTCACAGCCCTCAGCATAATACTTGTGCTGAAATAAATGTTTGTTGTTTATCTTGTAATAAGCCACGCCCACTTTGATCAGTCGTGATTACCTTCAAGATATGGCCTCAGGAGTGACCCAGCATCATGCCCATCAAATTTCCTAAAAATCGGTGTTTCCGTTTAAGAGATATAACGTTCCCATATTTGCAGCGCCCCCTAGTGGCCAAAATTAATAAAATTGGGCGCATACCGCCAGAGTCACATGCCAACCAAGGATCTCATATTTGGTGTCGTTAGCTTTTATTTTGACCGAGATATGCAACTCTTCATTTTTTTATAGCTAGCTAGAAAATTTTATTCGTTAATAATTTGCGTATATTTTAACCGATGAGAATTCTTTTGATAACTTTAGATCATGTCCCTCTGAACATCATACGTGCCAAATTTCAAAGTGATCGGACAAAACCCCAAGGAGGAGTTTGAAAAAGTAGGTTTTCCAGTTTTCGCGATGTAGCAAAAAAAAATTATAGGCGGAAATGGGCGTGGCCCAGGCCACGTGATTCAGGGCTATTCAGGGAATCTGTGGATATGAGGCTTTTGAATGTGTGACATACAGTGTGGGAGTTATAGGCCAAAAGGTATTTCCCTTGGTTATAGCGCCCCCTGGTGGCGGACATGTGTCAATTATTGTGTCTGCGTACCCTGCAGGGGTCTGGACTAACCCTCCAAATGGCACCACCCTCCCTTGCACGGTTGAGGCTGCAGCACCACTTTTACCAACGGAAAAATAAAAAAAACTATAATAACTAGAACTGCAAGCAGTTATGAACGGGGGCCAAGCCTCCCGCGCAACTTGGCCCCCGGGCGTGGCGGAGCCCACGCAACGCAAACGGCTCTGTTTCGTGACCAGGAGGCATGTCGCCAAGATTTGCTGTCGAGCGTGGGGTGAAACGAGGCTGCCCTGTCTCTCCGTTCTTCTTACTGTAATGGGAAGAGCTCCTCTTTGTTATTGCTGAATATGGTTTTTGTAATAAGTCACGCCCACTTTGACCAAACATCACTAAACTTTACAGCCAGACTCAGGAGAAACTCCACATCAGACTCACCAAATTTCGTGCGAATCCGATGAACTTTTATGTCACTTGATATTTCTCTGTTTATAGCGCCCCTTAATGGTCAATTGGCGCCAAATTTGGCACAGAGCCTCTGGTTGACGTCTGAAAGGTCTGGATTGAGTTTCATGTTGATAGCTTTTACTTTGACAAAAATATGCAACAGTATGTGTTTTTTAGGTAGCGGAAAAAATTGATTATTTATAAGTACCGCTTTTTTTGGAGTAGCAAAATTCTTTTGATAACTTTTGATCAGGCACATCTGGAGATTGTATGTGCAAAGTTTCGTGCAGATGGAGTGTAAACCCTAGGAGGAGTTCGAAAAAGTAGGTTTTTGACGTGTAGCGACTTACAAAGTAAAATATGCTGTGGGAGTGGGCGTGGCCTATGTCAGAAGATGCGGATATATTGAGGGAACACGTGGATATAAAATTTACGAAGATGTGATTAAAAATGTGGAAGTTACAGGCCAAAATGTGTTTGCGTCCGTTACAGCGCCACCTAGTGGAGTAGATGCACAATTTTTGGTATGGCTATTCTGTGTGCAATTCTATATATACCCTGTAAATTTCTCAGGCCTGAGCATAATACTTGAGCTGAAATAAATGTTTCTTGTTTATGTGGTAATAAGCCACGCCCACTTTGATCAGTCGTGATTACCTTCAAGATATGTCCTCAGGAGGGACCCAGCATCATACCCACCAAATTTCGTAAAAATCTGTGTTTCTGTTTAAGAGATATAACGTTGCTATATTTGCAGCGCCCCCTAGTGGTCAAAATCAGTCAAATTTGGCTCATACCCCCACAGTCGCATGCCAACCAATGATTTCGGATTTGGTGTCGTTAGCATGTACTTTGACCGAGATATGCAACTGTTTCGTGTTTTTATAGCTAGCTAGAAAATTTTATTCGTTAATGCTTTGCGCATATTTTGACCGAACAAAATTCTTTTGATAACTTTAGATCAGGTCTGTCTGAAGACCGCACGTGCCAAATTTCACACTGATCTGACAAAACCCCACGGAGGAGTTCGAAAAAGTAGGTTTTACAGTTTTCGTGATTTTGCGAGAAAAAAATGAGGGGCGGAAATGGGCGTGGCCTAGCCCAGGGGATTCAGGGCTATTCAGGGAATCTGTGGATATGAGGATTTTGAATGTGCGACATACGGTGTGGGAGTTATAGGCAAAAAAGCGTTTCCCTTGGTTATAGCGCCACCTGCTGGCAGACATATATCATTTTTTGCGTCTGAGGTACGTGCAGGGGTCTGGACCAACCCTCCAAATTGCACTGCCCTCCCATGCACGGTTTAGCCTGCAGCACCACTTTTACCGGGGGAAAAATAAAAATAAAAATCTGAACAATTACAATAGGGTTCCTAGCACCGCTGGTGCTGAGGAACGCGTATGCCTTGCATACGCGTCCCCCAGCCCCCGCGGGCTTGGCCCCCTAACTAGAACTGCAAGCAGTTATGAACGGGGGCCAAGCCTCCCGCGCGACTCGGCCCCTGCGCACCGCGGAGCCCACGCAACGCAAACGGCTCCGTTTCGTCACCAGAAGGCACACCGCCAAGATCTGCTATCGAACGCTGGGTCGAACAAGGCTGCCCTCTCTCTCCGTTGCTCTTATTGTAATGGGAAGAGCATTGTGAAAAGCTCAATATGTTTGTTGTAAGAAGTCACGCCCACTTTGACCAAACATCACTAAACTTTACAGGCGGCCTCAGGAGCGACTCCAGATGGCGCTTGCCGAATTTCGTGCGATTCTGAACAACTTTTGTGTCACTTGATTTTTCTCAGTTTATAGCGCCCCCTGTTGACGAATTTGCACCAAATTTGGCACAGAGCCTCTGGTTGACCTCAGAAACAAGTGACTTGAGTTTCATGTCGATAGCTTTTATTTTGACAAAAATATGCAACAGTATGTGTTTTTTAGCTAGCAGAAATAATTGCTTATTTATAAGTACCACGTTTTTTGGAGTAGCAAAATTCTTTTGATAACTTTTGATCAGGCAAGTCTGGATACTGGGTGTGCTAAGTTTCATGCAGATGGAGTGTAAACCCTAGGAGGAGTTCGAAAAAGTAGGTTTTTGACGTGTAGCAACTTACAATGAGAAATATGCTGTGGTAGTGGGCGTGGCCTATGTCAGAACATGCGGATCCATTCAGGGAACACGTGGATATAAAGTTTATGAAGATGTGATTAAAAATGTGGAAGTTACAGGCCAAAACGCGTTTGCGTCTGTTATGGCGCCACCTAGTGGAGTAGATGCACAATTTTTGGTATGGGTGGTCTGTGTCCTATTCTATATATACCCTGTAAATTTCACAGTCCTCAGCATAATACTTGGGCTGAAATAAAGGTTTGTTGTTTATCTCATAATAAGCCACGCCCACTTTGACCAGTCGGGATTACCTTCAAGATATGGCCTCAGGAGTGACCCAGCATCATGCCCACCAAATTTGGTAGAAATCGGTGCTGCCATTTAAGAGATATAACTTTGCCATATTTGCAGCGCCCCCTAGTGGCGAAAATGAACAAAATTTGGCTCATAGCCCCACAGTCACATGACAACCAAGGATCTCAGACTTGGTGTCGTTAGGATTTATTTTGACCGAGTTATGCAACTCTTAGTGTTTTTATAGCTAGCTAGAAAATTTTATTCGTTAATAATTTGCACGTATTTTGACCGAACAAAATTCTTTTGATAACTTTAGATCGGGTCCAGCTGACGAACAAATGTGCCAAATTTCACACTGATCGGACCAAACCCCAAGGAGGAGTTCGAAAAAGTAGGTTTTCGAGTTTTCGCAATTTCCTGAAAAAAAATTATAGGCGGAAATGGGCGTGGCCTAGCCCAGGTGATTCAGGACAATTCAGGGAATCTGTGGATATGAGGCTTTTGAAAGTGCGACAAACGGTTTGGGAGTTATAGGCAAAAACGCGTTTCCCTTGTTATAGCGCCCCCTGCTGGTGGACATATCTGATTTTTTGCGTCTGAGGTCCCTGCTGGGGTCTGGACCAACCCTCCAAATTGCACCGCCCTCCCTTGCACGGTTTAGCCTGCAGCACCACTTTTACCAACGGAAAAATAAAAATAATCACGATAATAACTAGAACTGCAAGCAGTTATGAAAGGGGGCCAAGCCTCCCGCGCGACTCGGCCCCCGGGCGTCGCGGAGCCCACGCAACGCAAACGGCTCTGTTTCGTCACCGGAAGGCACGTCGCCGAGGTTTGCCGTTAAATGTGAGGTCAAACGAGGCTGCCCTGTCTCTCCCTTCCTCTTACTGTAATGAGAAGAGCATTGCAAGTGTCAAAGGCAGAATATGTTTGTTGTGACAAGTCACGGCCACTTGGATCAAACATGACTAAACTTTACGGCCGGGCTCGGGAGGGACTCCAGATCACGCTCCCCGAATTTCGTGCGGATCCGAGCTACTTTTGTGTCGCTTGATATTACCGTGTTTATAGCGCCCCCTGTTGCCCAATTTGCACCAAATTTGGTACAGAACCTCTGGGTGACCACTGAAAGAAGTGACTCAAGTTTCATGTTGATACCTTTTACTTTGACAAAAATATGCAACAATATGTGTTTTTTAGCTAGCAGAAAAAATTGTTTACTTATAAGTACCGCATTTTTTGGAGTAGCAAAATTCTTTTGATAACTTTTGATCAGGGCCATCTGGAGACTGTATGTGCAAAGTTTCGTGCAGCTGGAGTGTAAACCCTAGGAGGAGTTCGAAAAAATAGGTTTTTGACGTGTAGCGAATTAGAAAGAGAAATATGTTGTGGAACTGGGCGTGGCCTATGTCACAAGATGCGGCTCTATGCAGGGAGCACGTGGATATAAAGTTTATGAAGATGTGACTTAAAATGTGGAAGTTACAGGCTGAAACCCGTTTGCGTCTGTTATAGCGCCACCTAGTGGAGTAGATGCACAATTTTCGGTATGGGCAGTCTGTGTCCTATTCCACATATACCCTGTCAATTTCAGACCTCTCAGCATAATACTTGTGCTGAAATAAATGTTTGTTGTTTATCGCGTCATAAGCCACGCCCACTTTGACCAGTCGCGATTAACTTCAAGATGTGGCCTCAGGACTCATCCAGCATGGTAGCCAGCCAATTTCGTTAAAATCGCTGTTGTCGTTTAAGAGATATAAATGTACCATGTCTGCAGCGCCCCCTAGTGGCTAACATCAGCCAAATTTGGATCTTAACCTCACAGTGGTATGGCAACCAAGGATCTGAGGTTTGGTGTTGTTAGCATTTATTTTGACCGAGATATGCAACAGTTCGCGTTTTTATAGCTAGCTTGAAAAATTCATTCGTTAATAATTTGTGCATCTTTTTACCGAGCAAAATTCTTTTGATAACTTTAGATCAGTTACAACTGTAGACTGTACACGCCAAATTTGACGCTGATCGGACAAAACCCCAAGGAGGAGTTAGAAAAAGTAGGTTTTCCAGTTTTCGCGATGTAGCGAAAAAAAATTATAGGCGGAAATGGGCGTGGCCTGGCCCAGGTGATGCATCCCTATTCAGGGAATCTCAGGATATGTGGTTTTTGTATGTGTGACATACGGTGTGGGAATTATAGGCCAAAAGGTGTTTTCCTTGGTTATAGCGCCACCTAGTGGCGGACATATGTGAATTTTTGCGTCTGAGGTACGTGCAGGGGTCTGGACCATCCCTCCAAATTGCACCGCCCTCCCTTGTACGGTTTAGGCTGCAGCCGGACTTTTATCAACGGAAGAAAATTAAAAAAAAAAAAAAAAAAAAAAAAAAAGAATAAAAACCCGAACAAAAACAATAGGGTTCCCAGCACCGCTGGTGCTGGGAAACGCGTCTGCTTTGCAGTCGCGTTCCCCAGCCCCCGCGGGCTTGGCCCCCTAATAAAAATCTGAACAAAAACAATAGGGTTCCCAGCACCGCTGGTCCTGGGAAACGCGTATGCTTGCGCATACGCGTCCCCCCCCCCAGGCCCCGCGGGCTTGGCCCCCTAATAAAAAATCTGAACAAAAACAATAGGGTTCCCAGCACCGCTGGTCCTGGGAACCGCGTATGCTTGCATACGCGGTCCCCAGCCCCCGCGGGCTTGGCCCCCTAATAATAATAAAAATAAAAATCGAACAAAATAGGGTTCCCAGCACCGCTGGTCCTGGGAAACCGCGTATGCTTGCATACGCGGTCCCCAGCCCCCGCGGGCTTGGCCCCCTAATAAAAATCGGAACGAAAACAATAGGGTTCCCAGCACCGCTGGTGCTGGGAAACGCGTATGCCTTGCATACGCGTTCCCCAGCCCCCGCGGGCTTGGCCCCCTAAAAATAAAAATCGGAACAATTACAATAGGGTTCCCAGCACCGCTGGTGCTGGGAAACGCGTATGCCTTGCATACGCGTTCCCCAGCCCCCGCGGGCTTGGCCCCCTAACTAGAACTGCAAGCAGTTATGAACGGGGGCCAAGCCTCCCGCGCGACTCGGCCCCCGGACGTCGCGGAGCCCACGCAACGCAAACGGCTGTGTTTCGTGACCGGGAGGCACGTCCCCGAGACTTTTAGTCGAACGTGTGCTCAAACAAGGCTGCCCTCTCTCTCCATTCCTCTTATTGTAATGGGAAGAGCACTGGAAGCTCTGTATTATTTCTGAACATGTTTGTTGTAACAAGTGACGCCCACTTTGACCAAACAGTACATAACTTTACGGCCGGCCTCAGGAGGGACTCCACATCATGCTCACCAAATTTCGTGCAAATCCGATGAACTTTTATGTCACTTGATATTTCTCTGTTTATAGCGCCCCCTATCGGTCAATTTACGCAAATTTGGGGACATAGCCTGTGGTTGACCTCTGAAAGGTGTGGACTGAGTTTGATGTTGATAGCTTTTACTTTGACAAAAATATGCAACGGTATGTGTTTTTTAGCTAGCGGAAAAAATTGTTTATTTATGAGTACCGCGTTTTTTGGAGTAGCAAAATTCTTTTGATAACTTTTGATCAGACACGTCTGGAGATTGTGTGTGCAAAGTTTCGTGCAGATGGAGCGTATACCGTAGGAGGAGTTCGGAGAAGTAGGTTTTTAACGTGTAGCGACTTACAAAGAGAAATATGCTGTGGGAGTGGGCGTGGCCTAGGTCAGAAGATGCGGATCTACTCAGGGAACACGTGGATATAAAGTTTATGAAGATGTGATTTAAAATCTGGAAGTTACAGGCCAAAACGCGTTTGCGTCCATTACAGCGCCACCTAGTGGAGTAGATGCACAATTTTTGGTATGGCTATTCTGTGTGCAATTCTATATATACCCTGTAAATTTCACAGCCCTCAGCATAGCACTTGAGCTGAAATAAATGTTCGTTGTTTGTCTTGTAATAAGCCACGCCCACTTTGACCAGTCGTGATTGCCTTCGAGATATGGCCTCAGGAGTTACACAGCATCATGCCCACCAAATTTCATAATAATCGGTGTTGCCGTTTAAGAGATATAAATGTCCCATATTTGCAGCGCCCCCTAGCGGCCAACATCAGGCAAATTTAGCTCACACACCCACAGCCACATGCCAACCTAGGATCTCAGACTTGGTGTCGTTAGGATTTATTTTGATGGAGATATCCAACTGTTCGCGTTTTTATAGCTAGCTATAAAAATTTATTCGTTAATAATTAGCGCATATTTTGACCAAACAAAATTCTTTTGATAACTTTAGAGCAGGACCATTGGAAGACTGTACGTGCCAAATTTCACAGTGATCGGACAAAACCCCAAGGAGGAGTTCGAAAAAGTAGGTTTTCCAGTTTTGCGATTTTGCGGGGAAAAAATTATAGGCGGAAATGGGCGTGGCCTAGCCCAGGTGATTCAGGGATTTTCAGGGAATCTGTGGATATGAGGCTTTTGAATGTGCGACAAACGGTTTGGGAGTTATCGGCCAAAAGGCCTTGCCTTTGGTTATAGCGCCACCTGCTGGCGGACATATGTAAATTTTTGCGCCTGAGGTACGTGCAGGGGTCTGGACCAACCCTCCAAATTGCACCGCCCTCCCTTGCACGGTTTAGCCTGCAGATCCACTTTTACCAACGGAAAAATAAAAAAAACTATAATAGAAACTAGAACTGCAAGCAGTTATGAACGGGGGCCAAGCCTCCCGCGCGACTCGGCCCCCGGGCATAGCGGAGCCCACGCAACGCAAACGGCTCTGTTTCGTCACCGGGAGGCATGTTGCCGAGGTTTGCTGTTAAACGCTGGGTTTAACAAGGTTGCCCTGTCTCTCTCCTTCCTCTTACTGTAGTGGGAAAAGCACTGCAAGTGTCAAATGTGAATATGTTTGTTGTAATAAGTCATGCCCACTTTGACCAAACATAACAAAATTTTTGTGGCTGGGCTCGGTAGCAAATCCAGATCATGCTCCCCAAATTTCGTGCGGATACGAACAACTTTTTTGTCGCTTGATATTACCGTGTTTATAGCGCCCCCTATTGCCCAATTTGCACCAAATTTGGCACAGAGCCTGTGGTTGACCTCTGAGAGCAGTGTCTTGAGTTTCATGTCGATAGCTTTTACTTTGACAAAAATATGCAACAGTATGTGTTTTTTAGCTAGCGGAAAAATTTGTTTATTTATAAGTACCGCATTTTTTGGAGTAGCAAAATTCTTTTGATAGCTTTTGATCAGGCCCATCTGGAGATTGTATGTGCAAAGTTTCGTGCAGCTGGAGCATAAACCCTAGGAGGAGTTCGAAGAAGTAGGTTTTTGACGTGTAGCGTCTTACAAAGAGAAATATGCTGTGGGAGTGGGCGTGGCCTATGTCAAAAGATGCGGATCTATGGAGGGAACACGTGGATATAAAGTTTATGAAGATGTGATTTAAAATGTGGAAGTTACAGGGCAAAACGCGTTTGCGTCAGTTACAGCGCCACCTAGTGGAGTAGATGCACATTTTTTGGTATGGGCGGTCTGGGTGCTATTCTATATATACCCTGTAAATTTCGCAGCCCTCAGCTTAATACTTGAGCTGAAATAAAAGTTTGTTGTTAATCTCGTAATAAGCCACGCCCACTTTGAGCAGTCGTGATGACCTTCAAGATATGGCCTCAGGAGTGACCCAGCATCATGCCCACCAAATTTGGTAAAAATCGGTGTTTGCGTTTAAGAGATATAACGTTCCCATATTTGCAGCGCCCCCTAGTGGCCAACATTAGCCAAATTTGGCTCATACCCCCACAGTCACATGCCAACCAAGGATCTCAGATTTGGTGTCATTAGCATGTACTTTGACCGAGTTATGCAATAGTTTGCGTTTTTATAGGTAGCTAGAAAATTTTATTCGTTAATAATTTGCGCATATTTTGACCGAACAAAATTCTTTTGATAACTTTAGATCGGGTCCAGCTGCTGAACGTACATGCCAAATTTCACACTGATCAGACCAAACCCCAAGGAGGAGTTCGAAAAAGTAGGTTTTCCAGTTTTCGCGATCTAGCAAAAAAAAAATTATAGGCGGAAATGGGCGTGGCCTAGCCCAGGTGTTTCAGGGCAATTCAGGGAATCTGTGGATATGAGGCTTTTGAATGTGCGAGTAACAGTTTGGGAGTTATAGGCCAAAAGGCGTTGCCCTTGGTTATAGCGCCACCTGGTGGCAGACATATGTCAATTTTTGCGCCTGAGGTCCGTGCAGGGGTCTGGACCAACCCTCTAAATTGCACCACCCTCCCTTGCACGGTTTAGCCTGCAGCACCACTTTTATCTACGGAAAAATAAAAATAAGGAAAAAAAAAAAAATAATAAAAATCTGAACAATTACAATAGGGTTCCCAGCACCGCTGGTGCTGGGAAACGCGTATGCCTTGCATACGCGTTCCCCAGGCCCCGCGGGCTTGGCCCCCTAACTAGAACTGCAAGCAGTTATGAACGGGGGCCAAGCCTCCTGCGCGACTCGGCCCCTGGGCGACGCGGAGCCCACGCAACACAAACGACTGTGTTTCGTCACCGGGAGGCACATCGGCGAGATTTGCTGTCAAGCATGGGGTCAAACAAGGCTGCCCTCTCTCTCCATTTCCCTCAGTGTAATGGGAAGAGCAATGTGAAAGGCTGAATATATTTGTTGTAACAAGTCACGCGCACTTTGACCAAACATCACTAAACTTTACAGACGGCCTTGGGAGCGACTCCACATGGCACTCGCCAAATTTCGTGTGAATCCGATGAACTTTTATGTCACTTGATATTTCTCTGTTTATAGCGCCCCCTATCAGTCAATTTGCGCCAAAATTTGGCACAGAGCCTGTGGTTGACCTCTGCAACGTGTGGATTGAGTTTGAAGTTGATAGCTTTTACTTTGACAAAAATATGCAACAGTATGTATTTTTTAGCTAGCGGAAAAAATTGCTTATTTATAAGTACCGCGTTTTTTGGAGTTACAAAATTCTTTTGATAACTTTTGATCAGGCCTGTCTGGAAATTGTGTGTGCAAAGTTTCGTGCAGATGGAGCGTAAATCCTAGGAGGAGTTCGAAAAAGTAGGTTTTTGACGTGTAGCGACTTACAAAGAGAAATATGCTGTGGGAGTGGGCGTGGCCTATGTCAAAAGATGCGGACCTATTTAGGGAACACGTGGATATAAAGTTTATGAAGATGTGATTAAAAATATGGAAGTTACTGGCCAAAATGCGTTTGCATCCGTTACAGCGCCACCTAGTGGAGTAGATGCACAATTTTTGGTATGGGTGGTCTGTGTGCCATTCTATATATACCCTGTAAATTTCACAGCCCTCAGCATAATGCTTGAGCTGAAATAAATGTTTGTTGTTTATCTCGTAATAAGCCACGCCCACTTTGACCAGTCGTGATTACCTTCAAGATATGGCCTCAGGAGTGACCCAGCATCATGCCCACCAAATTTTGTAAAAATCGGTGTTGCCGTTTAAGAGATATAACCTTGCCATATTTACAGCGCCCCTAGTGGCCAGCATGAGCCAAATTTGGCTCCTACCCCCACAGTCACATCGCAACCAAGGATCTAGGACTTGGTGTCAATAGCATTTATTTTGACCAATATATCCAACCTTTCGCGTTTTTATAGCTAGCTAGAAATTTTTATTCGTTAATAATTTGCGCATGTTTTGACGGAACAAAAGTCCTTTGATAACTTTAGATCAGGGCCCAGTGACGAGTGTACGTGGCAAATTTCACACTGATCGGACAAAGCCCCAAGGAGGAGTTCGAAAAAGTAGGTTTTCCAGTTTTCGTAATGTAGCGAAAAAAAAATTATAGGCGGAAATGGGCGTGGCCTAGCCCAGGTGATTCAGGGCACTTCAGGGAATCAGAGGATATGAGGCTTTTGAATGTGCGACATACGGTGCGGGAGTTATAGGGCAAAAGGTGTTTCCCTTGGTTATAGCGCCACCTGCTGGCAGACATATGTCAATTTTTGCGCCTGAGGTACGTGCAGGGGTGTGGACCAACCCTCCAAATTGCACCGCCCTCCCTTGCACGGTTTAGCCTGCAGCACCACTTTTACCAACGGAAAAATAAAAATAGAGAAAAACTAGAACTGCAAGCAGTTATGAACGGGGGCCAAGCCTCCCGCGCGACTTGGCCCCCGTGCATCGCGGACCCCATGCAACGCGAACGGCTCCGTTTCGTCAGTGGGAGGCACACCGTGAAGATCTGCTATCAAACGCTGGGTCGAACAAGGCTGCCCTCTCTCTCCATTGCTCTTATTGCAATGGGAAGAGCAGTGTGAAAGGCTCAATATGTTTTTGTGTAAGAAGTCAGGCACACTTTGACCAAACATCACTAAACTTTACAGACGGTCTCGGGAGCGAGTCCACATGGCGCTTGCCGAATTTCGTGTGAATCTGAGCAACTTTTGTGTCGCTTGATTTTTCTCAGTTTATAGCACCCCCTGTTGGCCAATTTGCACCAAATTTGATACAGAGCCTCTGGTTGACCTCTGAAACAAATGATTTGAGTTTGATGTTGATAGCTTTTACTTTGACTGAAATATGCAACGGTATGTGTTTTTTAGCTAGGAGAAAAAATTGTTTATTTATAAGTACCACATTTTTTGGAGTAGCAAAATTCTTTTGATAACTTTTGATGAGGCAAGTCTGGAGATAGTGTGTGCAAAGTTTTGTGGAGATGGAGTGTACATCCTAGGTGGAGTTCGAAAAAGTAGGTTTTTGACATGTAGTGACTTACAAAGAGAAATCTGCTGTGGGAGTGGGCGTGGCCTATGTCAGAAGATGCGACTCTATGTAGGGAACACGTGGATATAAAGTTTATGAAGATGTGATTTAAAATGTGGAAGTTACAGGCTAAAATGCGTTTTCATCCGTTACAGCGCCACCTAGTGGAGTAGATGCACAATTTTTGGTATGGGTGGTCTGTGTCCTATTCTATATATACCCTGTAAATTTCACAGCCCTCAGCATAATACTTGAGCTGAAATAAATGTTTGTTGTTTATCTTGAAATAAGCCACGCCCACTTTGACCAGTCATGATTACCTTCAAGGTATGGGCTCAGGAGTGACCCAGCATCATACCCACCAAGTTTTGTAAAAATCGGTGTTTCCGTTTAAGAGATATGATGTTGCCATATTTGCAGCGCCCCCTAGTGACCAACATCAACTAAATTTGGCTCATTCCTTCACAGTCACATGCCAATCAAAGATCTCAGAGTTGGTGTCGTTAGCCTTTGTTTTGACCGAGATATGCAACTGTTCGTGTTTTTATAGCTAGCTAGAAAAATTTATTCGTTAATAATTTGCGCATACTTTGACGGAACAAAATTCTTTTGATAACTTTAGATCAGATCCCTCTCAAGACTGTAGTGTCAATTTTCCCACTGATCGGACAAAACCCCAAGGAGGAGTTCGAAAAAGTGGGTTTTCCAGTTTTCGCGATGTAGCAAAAAAAAATTATAGGCGGAAATGGGCGTGGCCTAGGCCAGGTGATTCAGGGCAATTCAGGGAATCTGTGGATATGAGGCTTTTGAATGTGCGACAAACGGTTTGGGAGTTATAGGCCAAAAGATGTTTCCCTTGGTTATAGCGCCACCTGCTGGCGAACATATGTCAATTTTTGCGCTGAGGTACGTGCAGGGGTCTGGACCAACCCTCCAAATTGCACCGCCCTCCCTTGCACGGTTTAGCCTGCAGCACCACTTTTAGCGGTGGAAAAATAAAAATAATAACGATAAAAATCTGAACAAAAACAATAGGGTTCCCAGCACCGCTGGTCCTGGGAAACGCGTATGCTTGCATACGCGTCCCCCAGGCCCCGCGGGCTTGGCCCCCTAATAATAATAAAAAACTTTAACAAAAACAATAGGGTTCCCAGCACCGCTGGTACTGGGAACCGCGTATGCTTGCATACGCGGTTCCCAGCCCCCGCGGGCTTGGCCCCCTAATAATAATAAAAATTTTAACAAAAACAATAGGGTTCCCAGCACCGCTGGTCCTGGGAAACGCGTATGCTTGTGCATACGCGTCCCCCATGCCCGCGGGCTTGGCCCCCTAACTAGAACTGCAAGTAGTTATGAACGGGGGCCAAGCCTCCCACGCGACTCGGCCCCCGGGCGTCGCAGAGCCGACGCAACGCAAATGGCTCTGTTTCGTTACCAGGAGGCACACTGTCGAGATCTGCTATCGAACGTGGGGTCGTACAAGGCTGTCCTCTCGTTCCATTCCTCTTATTGTAATGGGAAGAGTAGTGTGAGAGGCTGAATATGTTTGTTGTAAGAAGTCACGCCCACTTTGACCAAACATCACTAAACTTTACATCCGGCCTCGGGAGAGACTCCACATTGCGCTCGCCAAATTTCGTGCGAATCCAAGCAACTTTCGTGTCGCTTGATTTTTCTCTGTTTGTAGCGCCCCCTATTGGCCAATTTGTGCCAAATTTGGCAGAAAGCCTCTGGTTGACCTCTGAAACAAGTGAGTCGAGTTTGATGTAGATACCTTTTACTTTGACAAAAATATGCAACGGTATGTGTTTTTTTAGCTAGCATAAAAAATTGCGTATTTATAAATAGCGCATTTTTTGGAGTAGCAAAATTCTTTTGATAACTTTTGATCAGGCCCATCTGGAGATTGTATGTGCAAAGTTTCGTGCAGCTGGAGCATAACCCCTAGGAGGAGTTCGAAAAAGTAGGTTTTTGACGTGTAGCAACTTACAAAGAGAAATATGTTGTGGGAGTGGGCGTGGCATATGTCAAAAGATGCGGATCTATTTAGGGAACACGTGGATATAAAGCTTATGAATATGTGATTTAAATTGTGGAAGTTACAGGCTAAAATGCGTTTTCATCCGTTACAGCGCCACCTAGTGGAGTAGATGCACAATTTTTGGTATGGGTGGTCTGTGTCCTGTTCTATATATACCCTGTAAATTTCACAGCCCTTAGCGTAATACTTGAGCTGAAATAAATGTTTGTTGTTTATCTCGTAATAAGCCACGCCCACTTTGACCAGTCATGATTACCTTCAAGATATGGCCTCTGGAGTGACCCAGCATCATACCCACCAAATTTCATAAAAATCGGTGTTTCCGTTTAAGAGATATAACGTAGCCATATTTGCTGCGCCCCCTAGTGGCCAACATTAACCAAATTTGGCTCATACTCTCACAGTCACATGCCAATCAAAGATCTCAGATTTGGTGTCGTTAGGATTTATTTTGACTGAGCTATGCAAACTGTTCGCGTTTTTATAGCTAGCTAGAAAATTTTATTCGTTAATAATTTGCGCATACTTTGACGGAACAAAATTCTTTTGATAACTTTAGATCAGATCCCTCTCAAGACTGTACGTGCCAAATTTCACATTGATCGGACAAAACCCCAAGGAGGAGTTCGAAAAAGTAGGTTTTCCAGTTTTCGCGATTTTGTGGGAAAAAAAATTCTAGGCGGAAATGGGCGTGGCCTAGCCCAGGTGACTCAGGGCAATTCAGGGAATCTGTGGATATGGGCTTTTGAATGTGCGATATACCGTGTGGGAGTTATAGCCAAAACGCGTTTCCCTTGTTATAGCGCCCCCTGTTGGCGGACATATCTGATTTTTTGCGCCAGAGGTACGTGCAGGGGTCTGGACCAACCCTCCAAATTGCACCGCCCTCCCTTGCACGGTTTTAGGCTGCAGCGACACTTTTATCGGGGGAAAAATAAAAAAAATAATAAAAACTTTAACAAAAAACTAGAACTGCAAGCAGTTATGAAAGGGGGCCAAGCCTCCCGCGCAACTCGGCCCCGGGCGTCGCGGAGCCCACGCAACGCAAACGGCTCTGTTTCGTCACCGGAAGGCACGTCGCCGAGGTTCGCCGTTAAATGTGAGGTCAAACAAGGCTGCCCTGTCTCTCCCTTCCTCTTACTGTAATGGGAAGAGCACTGCAAGTGTGAAAGGCAGAATATGTTTGTTGTGACAAGTCACACCCACTTTGATCAAACATGACTAAACTTTACGGCTGGGCTCGGGAGGGACTCCAGATCACGCTCCCCGAATTTCGTGCGGATCCAAGCTACTTTTGTGTCGCTTGATATTACCGTGTTTATAGCGCCCCCTGTTGCCCAATTTGCACCAAATTTGGTACTGAACCTCTGGGTGACCACTGAAAGAAGTGAGTCAAGTTTCATGTTGATACCTTTTACTTTGACAAAAATATGCAACAATATGTGTTTTTTAGCTAGCAGAAAAAATTGTTTTTTTTATAAGTACCGCATTTTTTGGAGTAGCAAAATTCTTTTGATAACTTTTGATCAGGAAAGTCTGGAGAATGTGTGTGCAAAGTTTTGTGCAGATGCAGTGTACATCGTAGGAGGAGTTCGAAAAAGTAGGTTTTTGACGTGTAGCGACTTACAAAGAGAAATCTGCTGTGGGAGTGGGCGTGGCCTATGTCCGAAGATGCGACTCTATGTAGGGAACACGTGGATATAAAGTTTTTGAAGATGTGATTTAAAATGTGGAAGTTACAGGCTAAAATGCGTTTTCATCCGTTACAGCGCCACCTAGTGGAGTAGACGCACAATTTTTGGTATGGGTGGTCTGTGTCCTATTCTATATATACCCTGTAAATTTCACAGCCCTCAGCATAATACTTGAGCTAAAATAAATGTTTGTTGTTTATCTCGTAATAAGCCACGCCCACTTTGACCAGTCATGATTACCTTCAAGGTATGGCCTCAGGAGTGACCCAGCATCATGCCCACCAAGTTTCGTAAAAGTCGGTGTTTCCGTTTAAGAGATATGACGTTGCCATATTTGCAGCGCCCCCTAGTGGCCAACATCAACCAAATTTGACTCATACCCCCACAGTCACATGCCAACCAAGGATCTCAGACTTGGTGTCGTTTGCCTTTGTTTTGACTGAGATATGCAACTGTTCGCGTTTTTATAGCTAGCTAGATAAATTTATTCGTTAATAATTTGCGCATACTTTGACGGAACAAAATTCTTTTGATAACTTTTGGTCAGATCCCTCTCAAGACTGCACGTGCCAAATTTCACAGTGATCGGACAAAACCCCAAGGAGGAGTTCGAAAAAGTAAGTTTTCCAGTTTTCGCGATGTGGCAAAAAAAATTATAGGCGGAAATGGGCGTGGCCTAGCCCAGCTGATTCAGGGTAATTCAGGGAATCTGAGGATATGAGGTTTTTGAATGTGCGACAAACGGTTTGGGAGTTATAGGACAAAAGGTGTTTCCCTTTGTTATAGCGCCACCTGCTGGCGGGCGTATGTCAATTTTTGCGCCTGAGGTACGTGCAGGGGTCTGGACCATCCCTCCAAATTGCACCACCCTCCCTTGCACGGTTTAGCCTGCAGCACCACTTTTAGCGGTGGAAAAATAAAAATAGAGAAAAAAAAATAAAAATCTGAACAATTACAATAGGGTTCCCAGCTCCGCGGGTGCTGGGAAACGCGTATGCCTTGCATACGCGTTCCCCAGCCCCCGCGGGCTTGGCCCCCTAACTAGAACTGCAAGCAGTTATCAACGGGGGCCAAGCCTCCCGCGCGACTCGGCCCCCGCGCGTCACAGACCCCATGCAACGCAAACGGCTCTGTTTCGTCACCGGGAGCACACCATCAAGATCTGCTATGGAACGCTGGGTCGAACAAGGCTGCCCTCTCTCCCCATTGCTCTTATTGCAATGGGAAAGGCAGTGTGAAAGGCTGAATATGTTTGTGTAAAAAGTCACGCCCACTTTGACCAAACATCACTAAACTTTACAGACGGCCTCGGGAGCGAGTCCACATGGCACGCGCCGAATTTCGTTTGAATCGGAGCAACTTTTGTGTCACTTGATTTTTCTCAGTTTACAGCGCCCCCTGTTGGCCAATTTGCACTAATTTGGTACAGAGCCTCTGGCTGACCTCTGAAACAAGTGATTTGAGTTTGATGTTGATAGCTTTTACTTTGACAAAAATATGCAATGGTATGTGTTTTTTAGCTAGCAGAAAAAATTGTTTATTTATAAGTATCGCATTTTTTGGAGTAGCAAAATTCTTTTGATAACTTTTGATCAGGCAAGTCTGGAGATTGTGTGTGCAAAGTTTCGTGCAGATGGAGCGTAAATCCTAGGAGGAGTTCAAAAAAGTAGGTTTTTGATGTGTAGCGACTTACAAAGAGAAATGTTCTGTGGGAGTGGGCGTGGCCTATGTCAAAAGATGCGGCTCTATGTAGGGAACACGTGGATATAAAGGGTTTATGAAGATGTGATTAAAAATGTGGAAGTTACAGGCCAAAATGCGTTTGCGTCCATTACAGCGCCACCTAGTGGTGTATACGCACAATTTTTGGTATGGGTGGTCTGTGTTCCTTTCTATATATACACTGTAAATTTCACAGCCCTCAGCATAATACTTGAACTAAAACAAATGTTTATTGTTTTATCTCGTAACAAGCCACGCCCACTTTGACCAGTCGGGATTACCTTCAAGATATGGCCCTGGGAGTGACCCAAACATCATGCCCTCCAAATTTGGTATAATTCGGTGTTGGCGTTTAAGAGATATAACCTTGCCATATTTGCAGCGCCCCTAGTGGCCAAAATCAGCCCAAATTTGGCTCATAGCCCCACAGTACCATGCCAACGAAGGATCTCAGATTTGGTGTCATTAGCATTTATTTTGACCAAGATATGCAACTGTTCGCGTTTTTATAGCTAGCTAGAAAATTTTATTCGTTAATAATTTGCGCATACTTTGACAGAACGAAATTATTTTGATATCTTAAGATCAGATCCCTCTGAAGACGTACGTGCCAAATTTCACACTGATCGGACAAAACCCCAAGGATGAGTACGAAAAAGTAGTTTTCCAGTTTTTGCGATTTTTGGGGGAAAAAATCTAGGCGGAAATGGGCGTGGCTTAGCCCAGGTGATTCAGGGCAATTCAGGGAATCTATGGATATGAGGCTTTTGAATGTGCGACAAACGTTTGGGAGTTATAGGCCGAAACGCGTTTCCCTTGTTATAGCGCCCCCTGCTGGCAGACATATCTGAATTTTTGCGTCTGAGGTCCCTGCAGGGGTATGGACCAATCCTCCAAATAGCACCGCCCTCCCTTGCACGGTTTAGCCTGCAGCACCACTTTTACCCGTGGAAGAATAAAAATAATAATAGGAACTAGAACGCAAGCAGTTCTGAACGGGGGCCAAGCCTCCCGCGCGACTCGGCCCCTGTGCGCGTCGCGGACATCCACGCAACGCGAACGGCTCCGTTTCGTCACGGGAGGCAGACCGTCAAGACCTGCTAATCGAACACTGGGTCGAGCAAGGCTGCCCTCTCTGCCTTTGCTCTTATTGTAATGGGAAAGACAGTGTGAAAGGCTGAATATGTTTGCTGTAAGAAGTCACGCCCACTTTGACCAAACATCACTAAACTTTACAGCGACCTCGGGAGCGAGTCCCCATGGCGCTCGCCAAATTTTTGTGCGAATCTGAGCAACTTTTGTATCGCTTGATTTTTCGGAATTTATAGCGCCCCCTTTTGACCAATTTGCACCAAATTTGGTACAGAGCCTCTGGTTGACCTCTGAAAGAAGTGATTTGAGTTTCATGTCGATAGCTTTTACGTGGACAAAAATATGCGACAGTATGTGTTTTTTAGCTAGCAGAAAAAAATGTATATTTATTAGTACCGCGATTTTTTGGTGTAGCAAAATTCTTTTAAAAAACTTTTGATCAGGCACATCTGGAGAATGTGTGTGCAAAGTTTCGTGCGGATGGAACGTAAACTCTAGGAGGAGTTCAAAAAAGTAGGTTTTTGACGTGTAGCGACTTACAAAGAGAAATATGCTGTGGGAGTGGGCGTGGCCTATGTCAAAAGATGCGGCTCTATTCAGGGAACACGTGGATATAAAGTTTATGAAAATGTGATTAAAAATGTGGAAGTTCCAGCCAAAATGCGTTTTGCATCCATTACAGCGCCACCTAGTGGAGTAGAATGCATAATTTTTGGTATGGGTGGTCTGTGTCCTATTATATGTATACCCTGTAAATTTGACAGCCCTCCGCATAATACCTGAGCTAAAATAAATGTTTGTTGTTTATCTCGTAATAAGCCACGCCCACTTTGACCAGTCGGGATTACCTTGAAGGTATGGCCTCTAGAGTGACCCAGCATCATACCCACCAAATTTTGTAAAAATCGGTGTTGCCGTTTAAGAGATATAATATTCCCATGTGTGCAGCGCCCCCTAGTGCCCGAATCAGCTAAATTTTGCTCATATCCCCATAGTCACATGTCTACCAAGGATCCCAGATTTGGTGTCTTAGCATTTACTTTGACCGAGTAATGCAACTGTTCGCATTTTTTTAGCTAGCTAGAAAAGTTTATTCGTTAATAATTTGCGCATACTTTGACAAAAACGAAATTCTTTTGATGTTTTTAGATCAGATCCGTCTGAAGACTGTACGTGCCAAATTTCACAGAGTTTGGCCAAAAAACCCCAAGGAGGAGTTAGAAAAAGTAGGTTTTCGAGTTTTTGTGATTTGCTGAAAAAAATTATAGGCGGAAATGGGCGTGGCCTAGCCCAGGTGATTCAGGCTATTCAGGAATCTGTCGATATGAGGCTTTTGAATGTGCAACATACGGTGTGGGAGTTATAGGCAAAACAGGTTTCCCTTGGTTATAAGCGCCACCTGCAGGCGGACATATGTGATTTTTTGTGCTGAGGTACGTGCAGGGGTCTGGACCAACCCTCCAAATTGCACCACCCTCCCTTGCACGGTTTAGCCTGCAGCACCACTTTTACCAACGGAAAAATAAAAATAATAATAATAGTAAATAATAACTAGAACTGCAAGCAGTTATGAAAGGGGGCCAAGCCTCCCGCGCGACTCGGCCCCCGGGCGTCGCGGAGCCCACGCAACGCAAAACGGCTCTGTTTCGTCACCGGAAGGCACGTCGCCGAGGTTTGCCGTTAAATGTGAGGTCAAACAAGGCTGCCCTGTCTCTCCCTTCCTCTTACTGTAATGGGAAGAGCACTGCAAGTGTCAAAGGCAGAATATGTTTGTTGTGACAAGTCACGCCCACTTTGATCAAACATGACTAAACTTTACGGCCGGCCTCGGGAGGGACTCCCAGATCACGCTCCCCAAATTTCGTGCGGATCCAAGCTACTTTTGTGTCGCTTGTTATTACCGTGTTTATAGCGCCCCCTGTTGCCCAATTTGCACCAAATTTGGTACAGAACCTCTGGGTGACCACTGAAAGAAGTGACTCAAGTTTCATGTTGATACCTTTTACTTTGACAAAAATATGCAACAATATGTTTTTTTTTAGCTAGCAGAAAAAATTGTTTATTTTATAAGTACCGCATTTTTTGGAGTAGCAAAATTCTTTTGATAACTTTTGATCAGGGCCATCTGGAGACTGTATGTGCAAAGTTTCGTGCAGCTGGAGCGTAAAACCCTAGGAGGAGTTCGAAAAAGTAGGTTTTTGATGTGTAGCGAATTAGAAAGAGAAATATGTTGTGGAACTGGGCGTGGCCTATGTCATAAGATGCGGCTCTATGCAGGGAACACGTGGATATAAAGTTTATGAAGATGTGATTTAAAATGTGGAAGTTACACACCAAAACGCGTTTGCGTGTGTTATAGCGCCACCTAGTGGATTAGATGCACAATTTTCGGTATGGGCAGTCTGTGTCCTATTCTACATATACCCTGTCAATTTCAAGACTTCTCAGCATAATACTTGTGCTGAAATAAACGTTTTGTTTTTTATGGCTTTCATAAGCCACGCCCACTTTGACCAGTCGCGATTAACTTCAAGATTGGCCTCAGGACTCATGCAGCATGGTAGCCAGCAATTTCGTTAAAATCGGTGTTGTCGTTTAAGAGATATAAATGTACCGTATCTGCAGCGCCCCCTAGTGGCTCACATCAGCCAAATTTGGCTCTTAGCCTCACAGTGGCATGCCAACAAGGATCTGAGGTTTGGTGTTGTTAGCATTTATTTTGTCCGAGATGTGCAACAGTTCGCGTTTTTATAGCTAGCTTGAAAAATTCATTCGTTAATAATTTGTGCATCTTTTTACCGAGCAAAATTCTTTTGATAACTTTAGTTCAGTTACAACTGTAGACTGTAGACGCCAAGTTTTGACGCTGATCGGACAAAACCCCAAGGAGGAGTTCGGAAAAGTAGGTTTTCAGTTTTCGCGATGTAGCGAAAAAAAATTATAGGCGGAAATGGGCGTGGCCTAGCCCAGGTGATGCATCCCTATTCAGGGAATCTGAGAATATGAGGTTTTTGCATGTGTGACATACAGTGTGGGAATTATAGGCCAAAGGTGTTTTCCTTGGTTATAGCGCCACCTAGTGGCGGACATATGTGAATTTTTGCGTCTGAGGTACGTGCAGGTGTCTGGACCATCCCTCCAAATTGCACCGTCCTCCCTTGTACGGTTTAGGCTGCAGCCGGACTTTTATCAACGGAAGAATAATAAAAAAAAAAAAGAAAAAATAAAAATCAGAACAAAAACAACATAGGGTTCCCAGCACCGCTGGTGCTGGGAAACGCGTATGCCTTGCATACGCGTTCCCAGACCCCCGGGCTTGGCCCCCTAATAATAAATAACTAGAAGCAAGCAGTTATTGAAAGGGGGCCAAGCCTCCCGCGCGACTCGGCCCCCGGGCGTCACGAAGCCCACGCAACAGGAAAAGGATCTGTTTCGCATACCGGGAGGCACCCCGCCGAGATTTGCTGTGAAGCAATGGGGTCAAAACCAAGGCTGCCCTCTCTCTCCATTTCCCTCAGTGTAATGGGAAAGAGCAATGTGAAAGGCTGAATATGCTTGTTGTAACAAGTCACGCCCACTTTGACCAAACATCACTAAACCTTTACAGACGGCCTCGGGAGCGACTCCACATGGCACCCGCCAAATTTCGTGCGAATCCGATTAACTTTTATGTCACTTGATATTTCTCTGTTTATAGCGCCCCCTATCAGTCAATTTGCGCAAATTTGGCACAGAGCCTGTGGTTGACCTCTGCAACGTGTGGATTGAGTTTGAAGTTGATAGCTTTTACTTTGACAAAAATATGCAACAGTATGTGTTTTTTAGCTAGCGGAAAAAATTGCTTATTTAATAGTACCATAACGCGTTTTTTGGAGTTCCAAAATTCTTTTGATAACTTTTGATCAGGCCTGTCTGGAGATTGTGTGTGCAAAGTTTCGTGCAGATGGAGCGTAAACCCTAGGAGGAGTTCGAAAAAGTAGGTTTTTGATGTGTAGCGACTTACAAAGAGAAATCTGCTGTGGGTGTGGGCGTGGCCTATGTCAGAAGATGCGATCTATTAAGGGAACACGTGGATATAAAGTTTATGAACTTGTGATCAAAAATGTGGAAGTTACAGGCCAAAACGTGATTGTGTCCGTTACAGCGCCACCTAGTGGAGTAGACACACAATTTTTGGTGTGGGTGGTGTGTGTCCTATTCTATATATACCCTGTAAATTTCACAGCCCTCAGCATAATACTTGAGCTAAAATAAATGTTTGTTGTTTTATGTCGTAATAAGCCACGCCCACTTTGACCAAGTCGTGATTATCATCAAGATATGGCCTCAGGAGTGACCCAGCACCATGCCCACCAAATTTGGTAAAAAATCAGTGTTGCCGTTTAAGAGATATAACGTTCCCGTATTTGCAGCGCCCCCTAGTGGGCAAAGTTAACCAAACTTGGCTCACCACCCCCACAGTCACATGACAACCAAGGATCTCGGTTTTGGTGTCGTTAGCATTTATTTTGACCGAGATATGCAACTGTTCGCATTTTTCTAGCTAGCTATAAAATTTTATTCGTTAATAATTTGCGCATATTTTGACCAACCAAAACTGTTTTGATAACTTTAGATTAGGTCCAGCTTACGAATGGACATACCAAATTTCACAGTGATCGGACCAAACCCCAGGGAGGAGTTCGAAAAAGTAGGTTTTCGAGTTTTAGCGATTTCCTGAAAAAAATTCTAGGCGGAAATGGGCGTGGCCTAGCCCAGGTGATTCAGGGCAATTCAGGGAATCTGTGGATATGAGGCTTTTGAATGTGCGCCAAAGGATTTGGGAGTTATAGGCCAAAACGTGTTTCCCTTGGTTATAGCGCCACCTGCTGGCAGAACATATGTCAATTTTTGCGCCTGAGGTACGTGCAGGGGTCTGGACCAATCCTCCAAATTGCACCGCCCTCCCTTGTACGGTTTAGCCTGCAGTACCACTTTTATCAACGGAAGAATAAAAGAAATAATAAAAATAAAAATCGAACGAAAACAATAGGGTTCCCAGCACCGCTGGTGCTGGGAAACGCGTATGCCTTGCATACGCGTTCCCCAGCCCCCGCGGGCTTGGCCCCCAATAACTAGAACTGCAAGCAGTTATGAAAGGGGGCCAAGCCTCCGCGCGACTCGGCCCCCGAGCGTAGCGGAGCCCACGCAACGCAAATGGCTCTGTTTCGTGACCGGGAGGCATGTAAGCCGAGGTTTGCTGTTAAATGTTCGGTAAAACAAGGCTGCCCTGTCTCTCCCTTCCTCTTACTGTAATGGAAGAGCACTGCAGGTGTCAAAGGCAGAATATGTTTTGTTGTGACAAGTCACGCCCACTTTGATCAAACATGACTAAACTTTACGGCCGGGCTCGGGAGGGACTCCAGATCACGCTCCCCGAATTTCGTGCGGATCCAAGCTACTTTTGTGTCGCTTGATATTACGGTGTTTATAGCGCCCCCCTGTTGCCCAATTTGCACCAAATTTGGTACAGAACCTCTGGGTGACCACTGAAAGAAGTGACTGAAGTTTCATGTTGATACCTTTTACTTTGACAAAAATATGCAACAATATGTGTTTTTTAGCTAGCAGAAAAAATTTTTATTTATAAGTACCCGCATTTTTTGGAGTAGCAGAATTCTTTTGATAACTTTTGATCAGGGCCCTCTGGAGACTGTATGTGCAAAGTTTCGTGCAGCTGGAGCGTAAACCTAGGAGGAGTTCGAAAAAGTAGGTTTTTGACATGTAGCGAATTAGAAAGAGAAATATGTTGTGGAACTGGGCGTGGCCTATGTCATAAGATGCGGCTCTATGCAGGGAACACGTGGATATGAAGTTTATGAAGATGTGACTTAAAATGTGGAAGTTACACGCCAAAACGCGTTTGCGTCTGTTATAGCGCCACCTAGTGGAGTAGATGCACAATTTTCGGTATGGGCAGTCGGTGTCCTATTCTACATATACCCTGTCAATTTCAGACCTCTCAGCATAATACTTGTGCTGAAATAAACGTTTGTTGTTTATCGCGTCATAAGCCACGCCCACTTTGACCAGTCGCGATTAACTTGAAGATGTGGGCCTCAGGAGTCATCCAGCATGGTAGGCATCCAATTTCGTTAAAATCGGTGTTGTCGTTTAAGAGATATAAATGTACCGTATCTGCAGCGCCCCCTAGTGGCTAACATCAGCCAAATTTGGGTCTTAGCCTCACAGTGGCATGCCTACCAAGGATCTGAGGTTTGGTGTTGTTAGCATTCATTTTGACCGAGATATGCAACAGTTCGCGTTTTTTATAGCTAGCTTGAAAAATTCATTCGTTAATAATTTGTGCATCTTTTTACTGAGCAAAATTCTTTTGATAACTTTAGATCAGTTACAACCGTAGACTGTACAGTCCAAGTTTGACGCTGATCGGACAAAACCCCAAGGAGGAGTTCGAAAAAGTAGGTTTTCCAGTTTTCGCGATGTAGCGAAAAAAAATTATAGGCGGAAATGGGCGTGGCCTAGCCCAGGTGATGCATCCCTATTCAGGGAATCTGAGGATATGAAGTTTTTGCATGTTGACATACGGTGTGGGAATTATAGGCCAAAAGGTGTTTTCCTTGGTTATAGCGCCACCTAGTGGCGGACATATGTGAATTTTTGCGTCTGAGGTACGTGCAGGGGTCTGGACCATCCCTCCAAATTGCACCGTCCTCCCTTGTACGGTTTAGGCTGCAGCCGGACTTTTATCAACGGAAGAATAATAAAAAAAAAAAGAAAAATAAAAATCAGAACAAAAACAATAGGGTTCCCAGCACCGCTGGTGCTGGGAAACGCGTATGCCTTGCATACGCGTTCCCCAGCCCCCGCGGGCTTGGCCCCCTAATAAAAAATCCGAACAAAAACAATAGGGTTCCCAGCACCGCTGGTGCTGGGAAACGCGTATGCTTGCATACGCGGTTCCCAGCCCCCGCGGGCTTGGCCCCCTAACAATAGGGTTCCCAGCACCGCTGGAAAACTTTAACAAAAACAATAGGGTTCCCAGCACCGCTGGTCCTGGGGAACGCGTATGCTTGCATACGCGTTCCCCAGGCCCCGCGGGCTTGGCCCCCTAATTATTGAGACTGAGATACGACACATTCATCAGTGAGCTTTAGATCTGCTGGCTTTGTTCCCATGCTAGCTGTTTCCTCCTGTTTCAAAGTGTTTATGTTAAGCTAACCAGCTGCATCAACAGTGTAACCAGACGTTTGTTACACTGGTTTCAGCTGCTTGTGTTTTGTCCTCAGGAAGAATTCAGAGGACACTTTAAAAAACCTGATCCACTCCAAACTTTCTGTTTACCTCAGAGAATTGATATGTGTCATGTTTCGAGAAAAGACATTTTTGGAGAAAAAAACTTCAGATTCACACAACAACACAAACACACTAACAGATGGTTGGTTTGTAGAGAGTGAGGTTCTCCTGCTGCCTCATAGAACCAGACTGTAAATACTCTGAACTGCCCCTTTAATGTGTCACATTTCAGTCGTCTTGTTTGATTTTTGTCTGTGCAGATGTTGCAGTGATTCGTCCGCGCTGACAGACGGACAGCTGTGAGTTTCACTGATTAAAGTTCAGCTCCGCCTCCTTTCATCCTCAAAATGTTTCCTAAAATAATCTGACGGCAGCTAAAAATAACCTGCTGATGTCGGCCGGGTGGAGTTTATTTCTGCTCAACGCAGCGTTCAGACACACGAGACGTTTCTAAAAACAGCAGAGAGGAGACGCACACACCTCGCAGCACACACACACACACACACACACACACACACACACACACACAGACACACAGACAGTGTGTGTGTGTGTGTGTGTTGGTTCTACTAACAGAACGTCTCATCTTGTTTTATTTTTCGTGTTTATTCTTCAGCTCTTTGGTTTGATTTTCTTCTTCTTCTGCTGAAGTTTCACTTCCTGTCAGTAGATGAACATGTTCAGATTTTCTTCATCATCGTTCTGAAACTTTCATGATCAAAACAGACTTTTTGACCAAAACAAGAAAAAACTAGAACTGCAAGCAGTTATGAACAGGGGCCAAGCCTCCCGCACGACTCGGACCCGGGCATCGCAGAGCCCACGTAACGCAAACGGCTCTATTTTGTTACCAGGAGGCACACCGCCAAGGTCTGCTATCGAATGTGGGGTCGAACAAGGCTGCCCTCTCTCTCCGTTCCTCTTATTGCAATGGGAAGAGCACTGCAAGTGTCAAAGGCAGAATATGTTTTTTGTAACAAGTCACGCCCACTTTGACCAAACATCACTAAACTTTAACGGCCGGGCTCGGGGGTGGTTCCAGATCACGCTCACCAAATTTCGTGCGAATCCGAGCAACTTTTGTGTTGCTTGATATTACTGTGTTTATAAACGCCCCCTATCAGCCAATTTGTGCCAAATTTGGCACAGAGCCTCTGGTTGACCTCTGAAATGTGTGGATTGAGTTTCATGTTGATAGCTTTTATTTTGACAGAAATATGCAACGGTATGTGTTTTTTAGCTAGCATAAAAAAATTGCTTATTTATAAATACCGCATGTTTTGGAGTAGCAAAATTCTTTTGATAACTTTTGATCAGGCAAGTCTGGAGATTGTTTGTGCAAAGTTTCGTGCAGATGGAGTGTAAATCCTAGGAGGAGTTCGAAAAAGTATGTTTTTGACCTGTAGTGACTTACAAAGAGAAATATGCTGTGGGTGTGGGCGTGGCCTATGTCAGAAGATGTGGATCTATTCAGGGAACACATGGATATAAAGTTTGTGAAAATGTGATTTAAAAATGTGGAAGTTACAGGCCAAAATGCAGTTGCGTCCATTATGGCGCCACCTAGTGGAGTAGACGCACAATTTTTGGTAGGGGTGTTTCTGTGTCCTATTCTATATATACCCTGTAAATTTCACAGCCCTCAGCATAATACTTCAGCTGAAATAAATGTTTGTTGTTTATCTCATAATAAGCCACGCCCACTTTGACCAGTCGTGATTTCCTTCAAGATGTGGCCTCAGGAGTGACCCAGCATCATACCCACCAAATTTCCTAAATATTGGTGTTGCCGTTTAAGAGATATAAGTGTCCCATATTTGCAGCGCCCCCTAGTGGCCAAAATGAGCCAAATTTGGCTCCTACCCCCATAGTCACACGTCAACCGAGGATCTCAGACTTGGTGTCGTTAGCATTTATTTTGACCAAGATATGCAATTGTTCGCGTTTTTATAGCTAGCTAGAAAATTTTATTCGTTAATAATTTGCGCATATTGTGACAGAACAAAATTCTTTTGATAACTTTATATAAGATCCCTCTGAAGACCATACATGCCAAATTTCACACTGATCGGACAAAACCCCACAGAGGAGTTCGAAAAAGTAGGTTTTCTGGTTTGTGTAAATGTAGCGAAAAAAATAATATGCGGAAATGGGCGTGGCCTATCCCCGTTGATTCAGGGCTATTCAGGGAATGTCTGGATATGAGGCTTTTGAATGTGTGACATACGGTGTTGGAGTTATAGGCCAAAACGTGTTTCCCTTGGTTATAGCGCCACCTGCTGGGGGACATAAGTGATTTTTTGCGCCTGAGGTCCCTGCAGGGGTCTGGACCAAGCCTCCAAATTGCACCACCCTCCCATGCACGGTTTAGCCTGCAGCACCACTTTTACCAACGGAAAAATAAAAATAGAGAAAAAAAAAAAAAAAAAACTATAAAAATCCGAACAAAAACAATAGGGTTCCCAGCACCGCTGGTCCTGGGAAACGCGTATGCTAGCATACGCGGTCCCCAGGCCCCGCGGGCTTGGCCCCCTAATAAAATCTGTCTGAAGCTGAAGGTGTTAAATTCTGTTTTTCCTCTGAAGACTTTGTCTGTTTTTTGATTTGACGTCCACAGCTGATGGACACTGAGGAGGATGACAAAACCTAGAGGAGAAGGTGTCGAGCCACAGACGAAGAGTTTATGAAATATCAAAACTTTTTTAAATTCAGTGTGTAGGCTTCATGTTTTTACAGTCGAAGAACATAAGAGTCACTTTACACTGTAAAAAAGTCATTGACCCAAACTCAAACTGTCAGGGTTTGAAATAAACTGTTCATAGTTTTACAGATCACAAAAATTTAGTTGAAATAATTTTTCTTCTTTAGATAAACTTGAATCTGTGAGTTTTTGAAACTAAAAAATGTATTTTAAGAATTGTTGACAGTGAGCTGTCTTTATTTTGGTGCCTGAAAAGTTTTTTTTAATGAAAATGTTAACCATCATTCACTTCAATGATTTTACTCTACGTTTGTTAAATATATTTTTTTGAGTTTCTAAAATTCAAAGCTTTAAGTTTATCTAAAGAAGAAAAGTAAATTGTCCTCAACTAAAGATCAGCTGGTCAAACTTTTTCTAAAATGAAAGAAGACGAG
>JAWZSL010000175.1:0-23999 GCA_034769285.1 Lutjanus argentimaculatus
GCACTAAGTTTTGTTTTTTGTGTGTTTTTTTGTTGTGGACAACGATTTGAGAACATTCTAACTCTGGGTCACATGTCTTAAAAGACTTATGACTTCATCCTGTAAGTTTGTGAATTACTGAGCCCCTGATGACAGATATGATGGAACTGACTATTTTTAATGAACAAAAAGGATCAATACAGAGTAAAGGAATGTGAAACTGAAGAAGCAGATGTGTCGGATCACTGAGCAGTTCATCTACAAATAAAATTAAAGCCACAGGAGAAGAGAACATTATGGAGGTTAAATGTTGGAAAATTAAATAATAAATCAATTGTCAAAGAGATAAAAAAAAGAGATTTATCAAAATGAAAATGACAATGGAGAGGTTAACCCTGTTATTTTGTGGGACGCTCTGAAAGCAGTCATGAGAGAGAAGCTTATATCTGAGACAGCATCCATTAAAAAAGACAAAGAGGAAACATTTAAGAAGGAAAAACTATTTGAAATGAAACACCAGACTCCTCATTACCTCCAAAAATTAAAGAAATTATGGATAATATGGACAGAATATTAACCACAGAGACTGAAAAGGAAACAAGATTTCTAAAACAATTGTATTATGAAGTGGGGCCAAGAGTAATCAGATTACTAGCAAAAAGCGAACAAAACAACAAGCTGATAGGACAATTCATAAGATAAAGGATATAATCACAGATCAGATAACCTGTGAACCCAAAGAGACGGAAATTAACTTTACGAACTATTATAAAAATGTGTACAGCCAACCTCCATCTGCTGACATCGACCAAATGAGAGCTTTTCTAGTAACGCTGGACTTACCAGCAACTGTGAAAAATCAGAATGACCTTCTGATCTCAGCCATTACAAAAACAGAAACAGAGAAAACAGCGAGTTGACTAAAAGTGAACAAATCTCCTGGCAGTGACGGCCCACCATCTGAGTGGTACAAAACATTGAGTGAACAACTTCTACCACTACTTGAGTCATCATTTAATGAAACACTTGAACATGGTGAACTCCCACCATCCTGGAAGGAAGCTGTGATATCAGTGATCCTGAAGGGAAACAACAGTGAGACCTGCTCACGTTACAGACCTTTATCAATACTTAACATAGACCAGGGGTCTCAAACTCCCGGCCTGGGGGCCACTTCCGGCCTGCGGCCCCCCTACATCCGGCTCGCACCTTGATGTAAAAAGTACATGCAATTTGGCCCTTCAAGTTTATTTTTATTTATTTGTTTTCCACAATTACAAGAAAAATAAAAAAAAAAAAATCTAATAATAAATAAATAAGTAAATCCAAAATGATTTCATGGGAAGTGCTGACGACATGAAAGAGAAGCACAGAAGAAGAAAAGGTAAATAGAGGAGAAGAAGAAGAAGCTAAGATGTCGCTCTCCAAACCTAAGAGAAAAGTGGATGACGAACACAGACAATTCCAAGAAAGATGGACATTACAGTATTTTTTTGTTGAGTTCGGTGGAAACGCCATCTGCCTAATATGTAAAGAGAAACTTGCCGTTCTTAAGGAATATAATCTCAAGCGACATTACACGACTAAACACGGAGAGCAGTATGAGAAATACAGCGGAGATGACAGGAAAAGGCGAGCTGAGCAGCTACAAAGAGGACTGTTATCCCAGCAAGAACTTTTCACCAAAGCTGCGAAGGACAGCGATGCTGCAGTCCAGGCAAGTTATGTGGTCAGTGAATTAATCGCCAAGGCGGGAAAGCCATTTACCGAGGGGCAGTTTCTGAAGGACTGCATGCTACGAGTTGCTGATATTCTGTGTCCCGAAAAGAAAAGCCTGTCTAACAACATTTCGCTGTCGGCAAACACTGTGGCAGAGCGGATTGATGGACTTTCTGGTAATATCTATGAACAGTTACGGGACAAAGCTAAAAGTTTCACTGCATTCTCTGTGGCGCTTGATGAAAGCACTGATGCAACTGACAATGCTCAGCTTGCAATTTTCATCAGGGGTGTGGATGACAAGTTTGAGGTGACAGAAGAGTTGCTGAGTGTGTGTCCGATGCATGGCCACACTAAAGCGCAAGATATATTTCAGAAACTGTGTGATGCGATGGAGCGGCTTGGTCTGCCGTGGAACAGACTGGTGGGCATTACAACTGACGGTGCGCCGTCCATGACTGGAAAAAAAAAACGGGCTGGTTGCGCTGGTTCAGAGAAAGTTAGCGGAGGAAAACTCAGACCCAGCGATCGCTCTGCACTGCATTATACACCAACACGCACTGTGCAGCAAACGCTTGAAATGTGAACATGTCATGTCTGTCATCGTGAAATGTGTGAATTACATCAGGTCCAGAGGATTACAGCACCACCAGTTCCGGGCTTTTTTGGAAGAAATCGAAGCATCATATGGTGATGTACTGTATTTTACTGAAGTGCGCTGGCTGAGCAGAGGCAATGTGCTGAAGAGATTTTTTGAGTTAAGAGCTGAAGTCAAGACATTCATGGAAGATGGCAGACTGGATGTTCCTGAACTAGATGATCCAAAATGGATAATGGATTTGGCATTCCTTGTGGATATAACACAACAACTAAACATCCTGAACTTAAAGCTGCAGGGTCCTGGTCAGCTCATCACAACAGCCTATGAGAGTGGTGAAGGCCTTCTCCACCAAACTGAGACTGTGGAAATCTCAACTGTCTGCAAAAAACCTCTGCCATTTTGCTGCATGCAGATCTTTGGCAGAAGAGGGAACACTGTTCAGTCCTAATGAAGCTTAGCGGAAATTCAGTCAGGAAGACTATCTTCTTCGTGCATGCTTTCTAAGTCTCAACCTATTCCCTGCTTTAATATGCTCCACTCCCATTCATCCTTTCATCCAATCACTCTCTGCCACCCGCTCTCCCTTAACCAATCAGTTATCAGCTGTCATATTTAAAAGGGCTCTCTCTCTCCACTGTCATCCAGCTGTCATTCTGCCGCAAATTCGTCAGATCGCTGTCTTACCTGTATGGAGTTCTTGTTACTTTTCTTTTCCTGCCTCCTCACTGCCCGCCTAAGCATGTCGGATTATGACTCTGATCCTCTGTTAGAGGATTTTAACCCTAGTGGCGAGCTTCTGCCGGAGGCAGCCCAGTCTCCTGTCGCGCAGTGCAGGAGCGCTCGCATCGCGTCATCTCTGCCAGAGTATGAAGCTCTCCTGTCTCTGTTGAGGGCAAATGGCGTCTCTCCAGCCCCCGGGCTCCAGCTGTCCCAGCTTCGGGAGCTGGCTAGCCTCATTGCCGTCAGCGATTCTCCCGCCGCCTCTCCAGTCTCCGCAGATGAGCCCGCCGTGCCAATCGAGACTCAACGTGGACGTAAACGGACCAGGACTCCCGCCGCACCACGCCCAAAGAGGAGAGGGCCTTCAGCGAGGCCTTCATCATCGTCCGCCCGAGCTGCTCCTCCTGCCGCCGCTGCCGCTGCTCCCCCTGCCGCCGCTGCCGCTGCGCCTCCCGCCGTCGCTGCTTCTGCCACTTCTTCCTCTCTGCCTCAGGACGCCCTGATGTCTAGCATGCAGTCACTGGCGAGATCAGTCCAGGCCATCGATGCGCGCCTTCAGTCTCTCGAAAGCGCCCCAGCCTTGATGCCTCACTCCAGCCTCTTCCCTCTCCCCTCCGTTAGCGCATCAGCGGCGCCTCTCGCCCACACTCTGGCATCCGCTGTCCCTGCGCCCCCGCAAGGTAGGCCTTATATTTCGTCAGCGGCCAACATTTCTCCCCGTTTAAGGCAAAAAATCCTGCAAGGCAAACACATCAGCCTGGTTAGTCTTATTCTCCCCTCTGCCGAATGCGATAAAAAAGTGTCTTCGTCCGTCCGAGGACATGACCGCCATTTTCAAAAATGCCGACCCCCGCCTAGCAAGAGATCTCTCAATCGGCGAATTTCTAGTAGCATTCGGGATCTACAGAGATGTCATCTGCTCCGTCTATCCCGATCGAAGAGTCGAGCTAGATGCATATCTTGCGCTGATTGGAGATCTCAATCTTAGATATGGAAATAACTTATTCTACCAATACCACAAGGCATTCTCCAACAAGGCAGCCTTATACATCTCCCAGTCAATCACGCGCCTAAACTGGTCAGTTCTGGATTCAGAGATCCTAATCATGCTCATCGGGGGTTCGCATGCAGTTTCCTGCCACACATGCGGTAACGTAGGGCATCCAGACTCGCTGTGCCCACAGGTACCTTTCTTGCCAGCAGCTCAGACAGCGAGGCCAGCATTTCCCCCCCTCCCTCCACCTCGCCCCACGACCGACAGCCGCGGTAGAAAGGTGGAGTTGTTTAATCACACACCCATATGCAATAATTTCAATGAGAATGTCTGTACTTACCCAGGCTGCGTCTTTCTCCACATCTGCAGCGCGTGCAAGGATGCGCACCCCAGGTCAGTGTGCCCCCGACGTCTGATTCCTGCCCGCCTGGCTCGTGCTCGTCAGGCGAGCCGCCGCGGCTCAAACACCTCCTAAAAGCTCATCCATCAACTCCAATAAACGTTCAAGCTCTGGCTTCAGAACTGTCAGCTCATCCTGACTCTGTTTTCACGAATCATCTGCTTACTGGTCTTTCTCAAGGTTTTCGGGTGGGGGTCATTTCCTCCCCCGACTCTAGTTATGTGTCAAAAAATCTCCAGTCCACCATCAATGATCCAGAGTCAGTCTCTCAGCTACTAGGGAAAGAGCTCAATAAAGGTTACCTAATCGGCCCCTTCGACTCCCCTCCTTTTTCAGTGTTCCGCACTAGCCCCGTAGGCGTTGCCACTAGAAAATACTCCGGGAAGAAAAGGTTAATTTTCGATTTGTCTGCGCCTCGTTCGGGCCCCGTCATGAGTATAAATAGCCTCATTCCTCCCGCGCCGTTCTCACTCCATTACGCATCTGTGGATAATGCAATAAAGCTGATCAAACTAGCTGGTCAAGGTGCCTGGTTATCAAAAGCCGACATTACCGATGCCTTCAAAATCGTACCCATCCATCCATCTCAATGGCATCTATTTGGCATAAAGTGGGAGTCGAAATTCTATTTTGCTGTCAGACTCACTTTCGGCTGTAGGAGTAGCCCCTGCATTTTTAACATGGTGTCGGAGGCTCTCTGCTGGATCCTGCTCAATAATGTTCGAATTCCAGCAGTGCTCCATCTCCTCGACGATTTCCTGCTCATCGATTCCCCGAGTGATAGCTCCGGCTCCTCTCTGTCCAAATTAAAACACCTGTTCTGCCAGCTCGGCGTGCCTCTCTCTGAAGAGAAAACGGTCGGCCCAGCGACATCGTTAGAGTTTTTAGGCATCACTCTCGACACAGTAGAGATGAAAGCTTCTCTCCCAGATGAGAAACTTCGAAGAATCCGCGAAATCAGCCAGTCGTTCACATCAGCTGTTCACATTACAAAGCAGCAGTTGCTGTCTCTGTTAGGTCACCTCAACTTCGCGATGCGCGTCATCCCACAAGGCCGTTCGTTCATCTCCAGGCTGCTTGATCTGGCCTCCTCTGTTCCAAATCTGCATGACCTAATATCCTTAGATGAAGGCTGCCGCTCCGATCTCAAATTCTGGTCGTTGTTGTTAGATCAGTGGAACGGCGTATCTTTTTTCTATGACGACATAGTGCACTCCTCCGACTCCTTCCAATTCTACACGGATGCGGCTCCATCTGTGGGTTTTGGGGGGTTTTTCCAAGGCCAGTGGTTCGCCAGCCACTGGCCTCCCGCATTCTCAGAGCTAGATTTCTCTTCTGCCCTTCACGAAATCTATCCCATCGCAGTCGCCTGCCACGTCTGGGGTCCCCTCTGGCAACGCAAAAGAATCGCCGTGCTCTGTGATAACAAAGCCGTCGTCGACATCATTAACAAAGGTCGCTCCTCCTGCCAAGCTATAATGCCATTCATGAGACGCATCACCTGGTTAGCAGTCAAATACAACTTCATCATCACCGCGCGTCACGTGCCCGGTTATACTAACGTTATCGCTGAGTCTCTGTCCCGTTTCAAATTTCAGGTTTTCCGGAGTCACTGTCCAAACGCCAGCTATCATCCCACACCTGTCCCTCCTCTCAACGAGCTAGCCCTGTACTAGAACATGCGCAACTGCATAATTATCTAGAATCAGCCAGATTTTATATGAGGAAAGGGTTAGCAGCTTCCACTCTAAAATCTTATGATTTTGCCTGGGTTACTTTTGCTACATTCTGTGCCTCTCTCAACATTGCTTTAAAACCTGTCCTCATTAAAAACATCTGTGCTTTCATCTCCTACTGTACAGACGTCCGTCACTTTAAGCCTCAGTACATCCGCAGCCTGCTTGCTGGGATCCAATTTAATGTCGGGTGTTTCGATCCCTCTTTCCCCAGTCTCTTTTCTAACCCATCAGTAAAGTTATTAATGAAAGGGATTTCTAAATGCTTCCCTCCCGTGCACGACAACAGGCGCCCCATCACTCTTTCCATATTGCACAACATGATATCCATTCTTCGCAGGGGTTTGTTTTCCTCTTATGTAGATACCCTGCTCATAAACGTGTTTCTGCTAGCTTTTTACGGGTTTTTGAGGATCAGCGAATTTACTTCCTCCTCTAATGTGTTCAATGCTGATAATGACATATCCTTTTCTGATTTGACCTTCCACCCTAGCCATTATAATTTGTTTCTCAAGCATTCCAAGGCAAAAGGGGCATGCTCCATCGTCATTGCTCGCACTGATTCTCCCTATTGTCCCTATAAGGCCATGATTAGGTATTTACGCCTTAGATCCTCCCTTAACCCCTCTCCTCTCTTTTTAACCCCGGACAATCATCCGATGTCAAAAAACTGGTTCATTCATCATTTTAAAAAGGTTCTCCTTCAGTGCGGCCTCTCACCCCAACTATATTCAGGGCATTCATTCAGGATAGGTGCTGCCACGTCAGCCGCCATGCAAGGCGTCTCCCTCAGCTTCCCTTCAGCAATTGGGTCGCTGGTCCTCCTCTGCATACTCCTCCTACATCCGTCCAGACTCCGCCTCCATATTAGCGGCCCAAAGATCTCTGAAACCGTGATCCACGTAAGTCAAGCAACTCTCTGGTGGTGGTTTTCTAAAGCCTTCGATTTCATCATGTCTGTCTCATATCTGTCTCTCCCGTATTATTCTGGCCATCTCTCCTGCTTCTGTAAGCTTCTCTCTGTTTCATTAGCATCCTATTACATTGCCCTAGCATGGGCGTGCCCGCATCCCATTTAGCATCTTAGCGCATTGCTCTAGCATGGGCGTGCACCCATCATCATTAGCATCTTAGCGCATTGCCCTAGCATGGGCGTGCCCGCATCCCATTTAGCATCTTAGCGCATTGCCCTAGCATGGGCATGCCCACATCATCATAGCATCTTATCATATTGCCCTAGCATGGGCTTTCCGCATCTCATTAAGCTTCTATGGCTATGGCATCATGTAGCCTTCTCTCATCTCCCTCTCTTCTTCCTATCTCTCTCTCTCTCTCTCTCTCTCTCTCTCTCTCTCTCTCTCTCTCTCTCTTTCTTCCTCTCCCTCTTCTCTCTCTCATCTCTCTCTCTCTCTCCATAATCACGTCGCGCTCTGACCCCTCCTTCTCTTGCTTTCTATCACATCGCTATGGGCTCTATCACATGTTGCATTTCGTTGTCTCATTGATTATGCTATGTATGAAGTGCATTATTCCTTTTGCTTTCCTCTGCTGATTTAGTGCCGTCAATCAGGTATGGTATACCTTTATTTTGGGGGGGAAGTCTTCTCTGCATCTGAAGCATCTAAATCATATATCCGTTTCCTGAGATGATCTTCTCTGTGGGGTCTAAGCGCCAAAGACTGTTTCCGTGCACAATAAATTCGTTCTCACTTCACACTCGTATTCTCTCTAATTCTCTAGTCTATCCTGATTGAAATGAAGCTTAGCGGAAATTCAGTCAGGAAGACTATCTTCTTCGCGCATGTTTTCTAAGTCTCAACCTATTCCCTGCTTTAATATGCTCCACTCCCATTCATCCTTTCATCCAATCACTCTCTGCCACCCGCTCTCCCTTAACCAATCAGTTATCAGCTGTCATATTTAAAAGGGCTCTCTCTCTCCACTGTCGTCCAGCTGTCATTCTGCCGCAAATTCGTCAGCCCACCTCCACCCCTTCACCACCTCAGCAGGATCCCGGCCATCCTCCATCTACCTCCAACAAGCGTACATCTCGAAGCATCTCCCTCTTCACCACCACCAGTGTCTAGGCCCCGGGGGAAGTCTTCTCTGCATCTGAAGCATCTAAATCATATATCCGTTTCCTGAGATGATCTTCTCTGTGGGGTCTAAGCGCCAAAGACTGTTTCCGTGCACAATAAATTCGTTCTCACTTCACACTCGTATTCTCTCTCATTCTCTAGTCTATCCTGATTGAAATGAATATGTCTTTGCTATGAAAACCTGCAGCAAGAGTTTGATGAGCGATTTGCTGATTTCAAGGCTCACCGTGACGCTTTCCAGCTGTTTGCAGACCCCTTCTCAGCTGATGTGGAGAGTGTCCCCAGCATGTTGCAAACTGAACTCATTGACTTACAGTGCAACAGTGAACTGAAAACTAAATTCAGAGAGGCACAGGGAAAAGCAGACAAGACTGGAGAGTTCCTCAGACAGCTGCCTCCTTCATTCCCAGAGCTGTCCAGAGTTTTCAGTCGTGTTATCTGCCTTTTTGGGAGCACATATATGTGCGAGAAACTGTTCTCTACAATGAACTTTGTTTTTTCTTGTGAAGCACTTTGGGTTGCATTTTAAGATGTATGAAAAGTGCTATATAAATAAAGTTTGATTTGATTTGATTTGAAAAGCAAGTACAGGACAAGGCTTACAGATGCTCATCTTGAGGCTGTACTCAGAGTTTCAACTGCAACATCCATCAGAGTAAATACAGCTCAGCTATGTGAACAGAAGCGCTGCCAGGTATCTGGCAAGAAATAAAGCGCAAATGGACTCAGAAGCAAAGTTTCTGTTGAGTGAAATGTTAAAATAGGTTATTCAAGCTAAAAAAAATTGCACCAACTGTTAAAATGTGCATACAAAGCTAGAGTGTTGTTATTTATTTAATATGAAGACAATATGAACAGAAGTGCTGTCAGTTCATGAAAGGCTTTCATAAGTTATTTAAGAATGAGGCCAAAAACATTTGCACTTACTGTGAATTTAATAGTTTTGTAATTATACAGTATTTGAAAATAAACTCAGTTTTCAGAGATATTTGTGATTTTTTTTTTTTTTTTGATACTCATCTCAAACACTGAAGTGGCCCCCCACTGAGATGACAATGCCAGCAGTGGCCCCAGCTCATTTGAGTTTGAGACCCCTGACATAGACTATAAGCTGTATACCTCCATTATTGACAAAAGATATGAAGATTTTATGAACGACATCATAGATGAAGATCAGACGGGTTTTATTAAGGGACGTCAAACCAAGATAACATCAGAAGAACCTACACATCACTGAACATGTTAAACATAAGAATACCAGCACAGCCTTAGTAAGCCTTGATGCTGAAAAGACATTTGATCGTGTTAACTGGACATTTTTATATCAGATACTTGAGAAATTCAGATTGAATGATGAGAACATTCAAAGTATTAAAACACTTTATCAAAAGCCAACTGCCAGGATCAAAATAAATGTCAGTCTGACTGAGAACAGAACATTAGAACGTCTACAAGGCAGGGTTCTTGTCTTTCTCCAACCTTGTTTGCAGTTTTTATAGAACCTCTGTCACAACAATCAGGCAGAATAAAGATCTCAGAGGGAGAACTGTTGGGAATGAAGACCACATCAGTGGACTTTTTACTGATGATGTGATCTGTTTTTTAGAGGATCCACAAACATCCCTTCATATATTAATGAACCAACTTGTTTGGCTTCTACTCTGGATACAGGCTGAATTTGACCAAAACACAGATTTTATTAAAAGATTGAACTGAACATGTAGATGCTGTCACCCAGTTTACACTAAAACTATGGTTTAACCTGGGACTAAAATACAGATTAGAGAAAGAGCTCAGACTAATTGGATGGATAGATTATGACAGACAAAAATGGAATAATTAGAACCATAACTGGAATCTACAACTCAAAGAAATATAGAGTAATATCTACATTATATCAGCACCTCATGGAGAGAAGAGGAAATACAACATTATATGTAAAACTGAAATGGCAAAGAGAACTAGGTGTGAATATTTCTGAAGATGAACAGCTGCATATTTGGAGAACACGACAGTCTACAACATCATCAGGTTCTTGGAGAGAACACTGTTGGAAGAACTTCATCAGATTCTTTATTACACCCAAAATTAAGAGCAAATACTCGTCTGTAGCTCAACATGTTGGAGACAATGTGGAGCAGAACATGTCGACCATTCTCAGGTCTTTTGGCTCCGTCCTGAAATTGTAGAGTTTTGAGAAAATGTTCATTTGGTTATTGTCAAAATTCTGGGCTGTGATATACTGAGGTCATGTGTGGTACTTTATCTTGGCAATATGTCAGGAAATGTGTTCAGAGAAGAGAGAAACTTGTTGAAAATCTTGTTAGCAGCTTGTAAAAAAGCCTCACAAAGAGATGGTACAAACCAGAATCACCAACACAAGATGACTGGTTGAGAATTGTGAGTGAAATATATGTTATGGAACAGCTGACTGACAAGATAAGAACTCAAGAGGAACAATGTCCAGAGAAATGGGATAAATGGACGATGTTTACATGTAAACAACAGGATGAGGACGATTTTTTCAGATTCACATTCAGCTTTTTACAGATAGAGGTCGTCTGAACTGATGAACTCGTATCTTACACATTAAAGCCTGATGCATCAGATGAATGAGTGAATCGTTACACAACTACAATTCATGTCAACACAGATTAATAACATGAGCTTCATCCTCATCATCTTTAGAAGTGAGCAGACTGACATGAATGTTGTCTTCATCTTAAATGGAAGCTGCTACCTTATTATTTATGCTCCTGTTTACTGGTGGAGTCACAACACAAAGTGACATCATTTTCTGACAGGAAGCATCATCACATGTTGAAGTGTCGCCTGTCGTTGGTGACACATCAGACACCAAACTTCAAACACCTGACTTTGGAAATATGCTTCACACACGGTGTGTGTGTGTGTGTGTGTGTGTGTGTGTGTGTGTTTATGTATCAGTTCCAGTAAAATACTGTGTTGTGAAGGTTTTGTATAAAAAGACATTCCTGAACATGTGTTGAACTTGTTTGACTTTTTTGATTTATTGATGTCTCACATGGAACAAAAATGATAAATGTTGATTTAATTTGGCAGCACATTGAAGGATAAATCCTACAGTTTCCTTAATAACATGAATCCACTTTGACTTCAGACTAAATTCACAGATAAACTGTTCAGACTGACAAACTTTCAAAAAGAGCTGTTGTGATTTGTGCTGAAACAAACCCAGAAAACAAGAGAACTGAAGGAAATTTAAAACTTCTCTTGTGGATTTCATTTTGGTAGATATACACTGTACAAGAGCAAAATACATGAACTGACCTCAGAGTCTTCAGTCCACAGTGTGGACTCTCCAGTCCAGCTGACAGAAGCTTCACTCCTGAATCCTGCAGGTTGTTCTGACTCAGGTCCAGTTCTGTCAGATGGGAGGGGTTGGACTTCAGAGCTGAGACCACGACTTCACAGTGAGTCTCTGAGAGTCCACAGTGAATGAATCTGTGATGACAAAGAATATGAAAGTTAAAGAATAATAAAATCTGACACTTTATTATAAAAATAAACTGAGAAAGCACATGAACATGAGCGGCTGCAGCTCAGCTGGTCAGTCACTGATCACAAGGTTTGTGGTTTGAAACTTGAGCTCCTTCTGTCCACATGTCAAAGTGTTTCTGAGCAACATCATCAAACACAAACTGATGTTTGTGGACACAAGTGTCCAAATGACTGTGACGTAAACATGTCTTATTTTGATGAACAGCTGATTTGTGTTTGTTAAACTTTATTTGAATGAAGTGTAAAATCACTGCAGGTTGTTACTGCACTCGTATATATTTACCTCAGTCATGTGTTTGTGTGTATTTTGATGAATCTTATGTTTCTCCATCTGCTTTTCATCTCACACTAAATTAATTGAATGACTCCTGTTGCATTAATAGTTTCATTAGTACTAAAGACTGAATGATTATCATTTATGGATGATAGTTTTTCTCAAGTGGAGTTCAGCAGTTCAACAAGATCATTTCTTCTCTGAGGCTGGTGAAGATAAAAATCCTCCAGTGAACTGAACCTACTGAGCTCTCCTTCACTGGCAGAATGAACCTGGAGGACGTCCCAGGAGCTGACTGTGTCCTGAGCTGCTGTCTGAGGAAATCAGCTGACAAATACACAAAGACTGTGGCTGCAAATTCAGTGAAAACCACCGTGGAAATGAGAGCTGCTACTTTCTCTGCATATGTTGCCTTTAGTGTCACTGTTGTGAAACGGTGCAGAAAGGAAACACGTTGTCTGACAGTTTGTGTTTGCATTTCTCACATTAGGGTGACCAGATGGAAAAGCTTCAAAGTTGCCATCAAGTCAAAATCTCCATGTTTCATTGTTTTTATGACATGTGTATTGATCTATATGTCAGCGGCAGTGGAAGACATCTATCAGGCCTGATGTCGGGGCAGAGCCTCAAACATCAGCAGAGACTCAGCTCACCCTGCCCACCACCTCATCAAACTTCTCCCCTCTGGCAGGTCATACAGGAAATACATGCACACACCACAAGACTGAAAAACAGCTTGTTCCCTAAAGCTGTAAAACTGCTGAACACAGCCTGAACCCCCTCCCACACCCCCACAAACTCCCACTAGAGAAGGCAAGCTTTTGTCTCTGACTGAGAAGGTGAGACAAGACATGTGGAGCAAACAACTCCTGAAGAAAGTGAGCTGCAGGGAGACGTCCCTGTTCACTGCCCCGCCACCAGGAGATGTTCTGGGCTAAGGAGCCAAACATCTCTGAGCGCTGGTCCCCAGCTGATGACCCTGCAGCTAACAAGTGGGCACCGGTGGAGGAGCAGCAGGCCTCGAGCCTGGCAGGATGAACACCTACCTGTTCACATTAAATACATTCTTAAAAAGAAAAAACATGGTTTGACTCATTTTTATGTCTTTTTGTTTACAACATAATTCTGTATGATTCCATATTTCATAGTTTTCGCGCTCTTTCTTTATTTTTCTAATGTTCTCTTGTACCTTTTCTAATCTCAGGGAGTTCCATCATAATTTCATTGTGTTGTTGTCTGCAGCAGTACAATGACAATAAAGAATCTTGAATCCTAGTTTTGGCCGTAGAGATGTCTGCCTTCTCTACATTATAACAGAGCTAGATGGCACTAGTCCTGTGGGGCTCAAAGTGACAAAAAATACATTTGAAAAATTCAACAGCAATGTCTCTTTCCAGAAATCAGGACCTGGTTCCTCAAAATAATCCACAGACTTTGTTGTGAGCAGTTTCATGCAGGAACTACTTTCTTTCTGCAGTTGAATCTACTAGAACTACTTTAGAATCGAGCACATAATCCACAGACTTCGCTCAGTGAACGTAGCAGTGAAGTGTGTCAACAGTTTAGGATGTTTGTCAGTGAATAAGTGCTACACCTCCTCCAGAACCAAGCCAAGTTCCTGTGTCCTGCTAAAAGAGGGTTAGTTCTGAACTGAACCACAACATCAGTCCAGGCTGAACTAGCAGAGACAGAGAGCTTCATTACTGGTTATAAAACAAATTCATTTCTAGTGCAGCAAATCATCTGAAAAGATGTTCATTGTTGGAACTAAACCATGTAAAATCACACCTTTTATTAATGAGGATGGAGAGGGGGATGTTTGGTTTGTTCTTCAAGAGGGAGGATGGCCTCCCCTCACATCCTCTCTCAAATCAATCAATAATTATAGATATTAGGTAGAAACTGTGAAAATCAACAGAACAGTTCTTCATATGAAATAGATCAGAAACTGCTGAGAAGAAATATGACAGCAATAACTGAATAAAAGATAAAGTGAAAAAACTTCCCTCAGATCACAAGTATTACATGTCTGTGTGTCTGTATATAAAAAGATCAATAAACAGACACATTATAGAAACATAGTGCACACACTGTAAAAAATAAAACTACTGTCAAAACATTTTCAAGTCCTCATATTTCCCTGCTGAATTTGTATCAAACCTCCATCAGCCAAAGAAAGACAGAAGATGACAGAAGAAACTTGTGTTCACTGACTTGATAACTATAAACACAAACAATGAGTTTTTGTAGATATTTGGAGTTTAACACATGTTGAATTATTTCTATTATTATTATTAAACATTTGTATTCATTATTATTATTTTAATTGTAGTTGAAGAAAACTTTTACAGTGTAGAAGTTTTATATTGTGCATGTGTGTAAAGTCTCTTTAATACTGAAGGCTTCAGCTTTTTGTTGCTTTATAATGTTGATAATCACATCTGGACTTACCGAGCCTTTCTGCAGTTCCTCACAGCTGGAATCAGTCTCAGTCGTCCCTCATCTGATGTGTTGTACTTCTTCAGGTCAAACTCATCCAGAACCTCCTCTGACATCTGCAGCATGTAGGCCAGAGCTGAGCAGTGGATCTCAGAGAGTTTCTTCTTTGATCTGCTCTCTGACTTCAGGAACTCTTGGATCTCCTGATGTACTGAGCGGTCGTTCATCTCCGTCAGACAGTGGAAGATGTTGATGCTTCTGTCAGGAGAGATCTTATCAGTGTTCATCTTCTTCAGGTTGTTGATGGCTCTCTGGATGATTTCTGGACTGTTGTCTCTCTGTGTGTCTCTCTTGTAGAGACCCAGCAGGTCTCTGAAGAGTCTTCGACCCAGCAGGTCTCCTGAGTCTCTCTGACCCAGCAGGTCTCTGAAGAGTCTCTGGTTGGACTCCAGAGAGAGGCCATGAAGGAAGCGGACAAACAGGTCCAGGTGGCCATTTTTACTGTTGAGGGATTTCTCCATGGCTCTCTTCAGGAAGTCATCCAAAGATAAGTTGTTTCCACGGTCTGAGTCTCTGTATTTCCCCAGGAAGTCCTCCAGTACCTGTGTGTTCCTGTTGGTGTAACAGTGGAACATGTAGACTGCAGCCAGAAACTCCTGAATGCTCAGATGAACAAAGCAGTAGACTGTTTTCTGGAAGACCACACTCTCTCTTTTGAAGATCTCTGTACAAACTCCTGAGTACACCGAGGCCTCTGTGACATCCAGACCACACCGCTCCAGGTCTTCTTGGTAGAACATGATGTTTCCTTCCTTCAGCTGTTCAAACGCCAGCCTCCCCAGCTTCAGAAGAACTTCCCTGTCAGCCTTTGTCAGCCTCTGTGGACTCGTCTCATGTCCCTCATGGTACTTGTTCTTCTTCCTCTTTGTTTGAACCAGCAGGAAGTGTGAGTACAGGTCAGTCAGGGTCTTGGGCAGCTCTCCTCTCTGCTCTGTAGTCAACATGTGCTCCAGAACTGTAGCAGTGATCCAGCAGAAGACTGGGATCAGACACATGATGTGGAGGCTCCTGGATGTCTTGATGTGTGAGATGATTCTGCTGGACAGATCTTCATCACTGGACCTCCTCCTGAAGTACTCCTCCTTCTGGGCGTCAGTGAAGCCTCGTACTTCTGTTACCCTGTCAACACATGAAGGAGGGATCTGATTGGCCGCTGCAGGTCTGGAAGTTATCCAGACCAGAGCCGAGGGAAGCAGATTCCCCTTGATGAGGTTTGTCAGCAGCACGTTGACTGATGACTTCTGTGTGACACCAGACACAACCTGACTGTTGTTGAAATCCAGTGAAAGTCTGCTTTCATCCAGGCCGTCAAAGATGAACAGAAGTTTACAGACAGCCAGCTTCTCTGCTGTGACCTTCTGTAATGTTGGATGGAAAACATGGAGCAGCTGAGAAGACTGTACTGCTCATCTTTGATCAAGTTCAGCTCCCTGAACGAAAGCAGAATCAGCAGACTGACATCTTGGTTTTCCAAACCCTCTGCCCAGTCCAGAGTGAACTTCTGCACTGAGAAGGTTTTTCCAACACCAGCGACGCCGTTGGTCAGAACCACTCTGATGTGTCTCTGTTGGTCAGGTGAGGCTTTAAAGATGTCCTGGCACTTGATTGGAGTGTCATGGAGGGTCTCCTTCTTGGACGTTGTCTCCAGCTGTCTCACCTCATGTTGGGTATTAACCTCTTCACTCTGTCCCTCTGTGATGTAGAGCTCAGTGTAGATCCTGTTGAGGAGGGTTTCACTTCCTGTTTCATCACTTCCTTCAGTCACACGTTCACATCTCCTCCTCAGACTGATCTTATGCTCATCTGAAACCTCCTGCAGACCACCGTCCACTAAAAAAGACAAAAAAGCTGTGAGACAAAACAAAGACAATCTGTTGGTATTTTCATTACCAATAAAAAACAATGTAAGAATATATAAAGAAGTAAAGGTTTATAAAGTCCAGTTTCAAGGAAACATCAGAAATTCTCTCTTTTTCTCTGACTTCCTTTGACTGTGTGTCCGTGTTAGAGATTCATGATGTGGATTTTATTCAGCTGATACTGATAATTTGATTCTCATGGCTGATACTGATAAGATAACTGTTAATTTCACATTTTTGTATTTTAAAAACAGGTTCATATAACCTGTAGTGTAAACTTCACAAATATATTTCAGCTTTTATAGAGAATTTTGCCAAAGAATTGAAATTAAACATTGAAACAATCTATCAAATCAGATATTATTTATAACTGATATTTATTATATTTATTACAGATCTAGACTGATATAACTGTGATAGGCCAATATCAGCTGATAATTTATCAGTCCTGATATTTATTGTGCTTCCTCAGTCAGTGTAGGTGTTTGATTGACAGCAGAGGCGACAGGCTGAGCTGCAGCTCTTCATCTAAACCAAGTAATAATATAAAGGCACATAAGAAATCAAAAGTCCTTTAAGTAATTTGGAGCCAGGCTGTTCAATACTTTAAAAGTTCTGAGAAGAATTTTAAAATCAATCTGAAATAAAATGTGAGCCAGTGTAGGTTGGCTGACACTGGAGATATATGTCCATACTTTATTTTTTGTGCCTGTTAAAATTCGAGCAGCAGCATTTTGTACTAGTTGGAGACGATGGAGGGAGCTCTGGTTGATGCCAGCATAAAGTGCATTGCAGTAATCTAATCGAGAAAAAATAAAATCAGAGGGGCACAGGAAGGACCTTATTTTAGAGATTTGTTTGAGCTGAAAGAAGCAAGACTGGACCACACTTTTAACATGAGCCTCAAAACAAAGCTCTGCATCAAAAATTACACCAACATTTTTTACAGTCTGCTTAACTTTTTGATTTAGTCAGCGCATTTCACTGTGAGGCAGGCTGGTAGGAGGTATTTGACCAACTATTAAGACCTCAGACTTATCATCATTAAGTTTAAAAAAAAATTGGGACATCCAACATTTTATGTCTCCGAGGCAGGCATGAAGATTATCTAAAGTGCTGGAGTTACCGGATCATAGGGGGACACATAACTGTGTATCGTCCACATAACAATGATGGGAGATACCATGGTTATGAAATGATATGTCTCAGAGGGAGCATGTAGACTGAGAACAGTAGAGGGCCAAGGATGGATCTTTGTGGAACACCACAGTTAATCTGAGTGACAGAGGAACATACATTTGATAACATGACTAACAAGGCTCTATTGGAAAGATAAGAGCGCGGCAGTTGTAGGGCAGTTCCCTTAATACCAATCCAAGCTTCTAGACGGTGCAGAAGGATGGACTGATCAAATGTGTCAATTGTGTTGCAGCACTCAAATCTAAAAGCACAAGAACAGAGCAGTCACCTCTATCTGCTGTTAAAAGTAGGTCATTACAGACTTTCACAAAGGCTGTCTCTGTGCTGTGGCGAGCTCTAAAACCAGACTGAAAACTACTAAACATATTGCTGTCGTGCATGAACGATATTAGTTTGTTCCAGATAACTTTTTCTAGCACTTTAGATAAGAAAGGTCAGAAACTTCCTTTAAAAACTTAGGTGGTATACAGTCTAAACCAAGGACCCTTTACAAGATTTACCAGGGACCCCCTCATGTACGTCCCCTGGAATAATTAGATAAAGTCTATTTTTTCTCTTCTATAGTCTGATTTATGTGAACGATGTACAGATGTGCAGCCTTACTTTGTACAGTGTTGCTCTCACTGTCGGTCTGCAGTCCAGGTCTTGTTCTGTGAGGTAAAATACCAGTTTCTGTCCATGGAGTCTGGAGGCTGTGAAGAGAGCAGAGACGGCAGCTTCAGTTTCAAGATTAATGTCACCAATTCACCCCCAGCAGAGACCCACTGAGGTCAGACACAGACGGCTACATGGATCCATCTGTACACATCTGAAGATCATTCTTTCAGGTTCTGAATAGTTAAAATCTTCATGAACATTTAATGGAAGTTTAAATGATGAAATGGAGGTTCTCAGGTGTTTTGATGAAGAAATAAAATAAGATCCATCTTAGTTTGAAACAGTATCTGCACTCATAGTTCTGCATCATGAATATAAATATTTTAGCATCTTGTCTTAATCTTTACTGAATCATCTTCCATCAGGTCAGTTTACAGTAAAAACAGTCTCTTACTTTGTGTCTGAGGGTCCAGGTTCATTACTGAAGTCTGGATCATGATCTTTGGACCAGTCACTCTTCATGGACAGACAGCTGGACACTGGAGACTCTGCTCTCTGTCTGTTGGACTGAACTCTGCAAACACCAACATGTTTTTATTCAGATCACATGAATCCTTCATAAATCCTCTGATCAAAGTCATTGATGAAGCTCTAAATACACAAACTGCTGCTGCTGTTGATAATCAGGAGCTTTAACAGTTTGTATTAGTCCTCTTAGATTAGATTACAACTTTTCTAGCTGACTGACAGCTGTCACAGATACTAAAAGGAAGATGGGACAAATTATTTATTTTATTGTTTTTAAATTATTATTTGTGTCACAGATACAACTTTAGATTTTGATGTGTCTGATGATGATGACAGCAGCCTTTCCTCAGGTTAGCAAATATCATCATATTTCTACAACTCAACATTTAATTTGCTGTTATTAGCTATGTAACTGTTATTTAGTCTTAAATTAATGTAGTTCAGTTGGGTTTTATTTATTATGTGAATTTGTTCTGTAAGTTTGTTTGGTGTTTTGATAAATTTAAGTAAAATTTAAACTGTTAACAGTTAATATAACAATGAAACAGATGTTCTTTCATGATGTCAAGTGTCGTTTTGTGTTTCTTGAAAAAAAGCATCAGTTTAGGCACCATTTTAAACGCCTCATCTTGGCTGAGGTATCAGACACACACACAGAAAAACAAATGATATCCAACCCTGGAGGTCACTGATCATCCTGTCAGAGTTCAGTCCAGTCAGCAACAGTACATAAGGTAGGGAGCTGATATTACTGCTGCTGGACAGTGAGGTGATGTGAACAACAGGATGTGTGAAAGCTCCTGATTTTAAAACACATCTGACAACTAGAGCTTGTTGTGAAATGTGGAGGTTTGTCAGAGGATTCATTTAATAATGTTTAAACATACTGTCCTCCCCCGGTGAGAGTATGGTAAGTGTAGACGTGATACAAAAACCTTCTTTGATCATGAAGCACAATGTTACTCTACAACATTACCAACAACACTGAATGAGTTAGTTATCAGTTCTCTTACTTTGTGTCTGAGGGTCCACGTTCATCACTGAAGCCTGGACGAGGATCTCTGGACTGGTCACTCTTCAGAGACTGACAGCTGGACACTGGAGACTCTGCTCTGTCCTCCTCCTCCTCCTCTACACAAACACTCATCTTCTGATCTGAACTCAGTCTGAGAGAAACAGAAACACTGACTGTGAGCTCAGAGCACAAGTTTGTTCAAGAGTCAAACACAGGAAGTAACACACGCGCACACACACACACACACACACACACACACACACACACACACACACACACACACCACACACACACACACACACACACACACACACAGTGTACAGTATAATAAACCAGCTCAGTTTTCTTTAAATCTGTTTGTTTTCTCAGGTTACAGCAGGTTTAATGTGAATTTTTCAGCCAATCAGGACTTTGTGTCCACAGCTGAATCAAACTGTTGACTTCATTCTAACATTTCTTTCCTCTACAGTCCACAGGGAGAAAACTGACTCACACACTTTGACAGTAAAATCATCTAAATGTTGTTATTAACACTCACCCTGCCTCAGCCTTCAGTTCTCCTCCATCTGCTCTGATCTGTTCACTCAAAATGGAGCCTGAACGTTCTGACTGAACACTTTCACTTCCAGGTTCCCTCCCTGTTCTCAAGAACCCAGATCACATAGTCAGTGTTGTTCCTCCCCTCTACATTTACAGGAAATCACTTTATCTGTGTGTGTGTGTGTGTGTGTGTTACACAGTTTGATTCAAACTTCCTGTTTGAGCTGTTGTGTCTTGAAGTTGTAAAGTAACAACAAAAAAATGTCCAGTTGTCCAAAACAACGATGATGAGACACAAAAACATCTTTTCATAAACTGTGAGATGGTGGAGAAGAAGCAGCTGACCAACATTTTGACTAATTTTGATTCAGTCTGTTCAAACCAAGAGAGACAGTTTAACAACACACACACACACACACACACACACACACACACACACACACACACACACACACACACACACACACACACAGAGCAGGTCAGTGCAGTGAAATGAAACAGATGAAGTAACTTGAATTCATTTCAATACTTTAATTCTACTTAATTCTTTACTGTATTTTACTGTTCAGTCACAAACTACCTTAATCTGCTCATCTTTCTTATTCTTCATCTTTCTTCTCCTCACCCTCACACACCTCAGGTCTCACTGCAGCTCGCCCAGGTCCGCCTCCCTCCGTCTCTCTCTCCCTGTCTGTGTCTGATCTCTTGACTTTTCATCATCAGGATGTTTTATCAGGTTGTCAAAAAACATGACTATCATTTTTGTTTTTCTTTTTCCACGCCTACGTTCACCCGTGATTCAGTTTTCTCAGCAGCACAGAACTGCATGTGGAGGAGACTTCTTGTTAATGACGGAGTTAATTAAACCAATCAAAACTAACGTGATGGTGAATGACATCAACACCAACCAGCTGCACGTATAAGATTATACAACTGCATAAGTAGGTCTACACATTAAACAGGAGACTCTGTTCCTCTGTCAGAACCTGTCAGACGTTCTCACATCACAGAGAACAGGTGAGGGAGGGGGAGGAGGACAGACTGATCACTAATCAATCACTGATGCTGTCTGTCCTCTTAGACTGATTAAAAAGATTAAAATGACTAAATTGGTCACTAAAGATACCTGGGTGTCCACACAAATAAAGTCTATGAGTGTGAAACAGTGCAGAGTGAAACATCATGCTGTTCACAGACAGCAGCTCTCATCTACTCCTTTACTGGCTGCTCCTTCACTGAGAAACTCCACCCAGACTTCAGTCCTGGTCTTCATCATGATGGTAAAAACTCTGCCCCTCTGATCATCTCTCCTGTCAATCACACTGAGTTTCACATTTGATTTTATACAGAAACATTCACCATCATTTAATGTAATGAATGTATATTTTTTGGTGATGTACGGTTTGTTGTTTTTCTAGATTCTGATCAGAGCGTTTTTTTCTCTGTTTTTCTTTGATGTGTCAGATTGCAGCTTTACAACACAACACACACACAACAACACTGTTACACACAAATTTTACCACACTGATCAAATTATGTTGTGGTTTAATTTATTCTAATAACTGGATCACCTGCCTTCAAGACTGTTAAATTAACCAAAACCACGTACTGCAAAAATCACTTGCTTTTATCTCTTTTTCTTATTTTGTGTTTTGATTGAAATCAAAGCTGAAAAAAACAGCTGATGATGTTTCTAATGACGACCAAATCATGTGATTCAAAACACCATCAGCTGTTCTCAGATGTGAGACGAGCTCCAATACTCCATCACATCTGAGACAGTTGGTGGTGTGAGATGATGTAGTGTTATTTAAGGTTGGAGTTGTGTTTGAGCAGCTGATATGAACATTAAACCAGATCTGCTAGTTTGTAGAGAATAAGTGACATCTGAGGACGTCCTCTAGTGGAGTTCATAACAAACTGCAGCCTGTGGACACATGAGGACATGCTCTTAATAAATAACTACACAGTCTGATGCTGAAGCAGATCACATGAATACAAGAGAACAATGAAATCTAACTGCTACAAGAACTCTGTCTAATGTCAATGAGGTGCTTTTTTCATTCAAATCAGCATCTTTACTTTCACTTCAGAAAAATCATACTCACACATATTGTACATCAACTACTTTAAAAAAGGGAGCCACAGATAAGCTCATTAATCTGCTGCTGTGGTCCAAGATGCATTTAACTCCCTCAATGATTTAATAAATACTGATATAATAAAGGGACACTTCACAATGATAGAAGAATATGAGGGTTAATGTACATTAACCTGAATCCAGAGAACAGGAGAAACCTGGAGAGCTGCAGAAAAGGAGACTTATCTTCACTTTTGCAGGTCCAACAAACACAAAGACGTCCACCGCTGAATCTGAGCAGGTCAAAGTTGAACCAGTTTCATCCAGACTCACTGCAGGGATCAGCTCATTTCAAAATCTTTGAATAATGAAAAACAGAGAAGACAGCTACAAGCAGGACTTGAATATTTGAAGTGAAGACAGATCAAGGCTCTCTCTAAGTAAGGAGGTTTTTCTATTTCAATTTAATATCAAACAGGTTTTAAAATAAATATTTTAATTTACAGCTTCTGACACCTCAAAATCACAGAGAAGTCTCCTTGTGGCCCAGTGATGAAAGTTTTCCATCTCAGTTTTTCTTTACTTTTTTCCCTGTAATGTGATCAGTGAGAAATCTGTCACGTAAAGAAAAGCTGGTCAACAGTTTGAGAAAACAGCAGAAAAGTTAAATTACAGACTAAACAGTGAGCTGAACATTGGAGTGTTTGTGGGATTGTAGAGGGACTGTAAAGGGTGTGGAACCTGTTGTCTGTTTTATACGACCATTATTTAAAATATAAGGAGAAAAAGAAAAAAGTAAAAACTTGTTTTCTTTAAAAGCTACACTAAGCTATTTCCCAATGAGAGAATAAAACCTTCCATGCAGAGCTACAGTGAGAGGAGGAGCAACACTGAAAGAGGAGAAGCTTCATCTCACATTTCCAGAAATGAAACTGAAAGTTTGTCTGAGTCACAGCAGAGCTGCAGCTGAGAGAAATCTCTCTGCTTCTGTCTGAAGAAAAATTCAACTGCATCCATCAGGATTTTCTCTACAAAACACTGGTGAGTACACTCACTGCCCTACACAGACAAAATACACTAACTAAATATTGGTCAAAGTGTAGTTCAGCCTTAGCTTAAGCTATTACAACACTTTGTGATCTCACCCTGTATCAAAACTCAGAAAATCAAAATTCATAGTGTTTTTAGTGTTATTTCAATTATATCCAGCACAGCAAAGCCCACAGCAGGCATGTGTATTATATGTGTAGGAGGAAAGTATAATACATATTAACAATGTCAAAAAAGTCTAGAAACTGCAGAAATTGCTCACTGTAAAAGCTTCACATGTAGAAAGAAACAAGTAAAGCTATCTTTCCATCAAGAAACCTCATAAACAACCTCAGTACTGTATTCCCTGTCAGTCTCTGAGGCTGTCTTTGTCCTGGTGACCAGCCCTGTTCACTGGGAAGCTGCTAATGGCAGCCAACAGTTAGCTACATTGGTAACAAGTAACTTAAAGTCATCTGGAGGATGTCAGAGGGGAAACTAGAAAATGTTTTCTCCATAAAATATGATCCAGTGTCACCAAAATCAGTGAATAATCAGGCCCCCACGCCACAGAAACAACCCATCTAGCA
>JAWZSL010000175.1:24499-61027 GCA_034769285.1 Lutjanus argentimaculatus
CTTTTTTTGTAATTCAAATTTTTATTGATTTTAGTCAAGTTGGTACATGACAGCTCCACACGTCAAATGAGACATTCCATCAAGACAAAAATAAAAATACAATGGAAACAGGATAATAGAGATCTGTACAGCACCAGTCCCAGTCCCCCAAAGAACAATCAAAATAACAAAATGAAAATTAAATAAATAAACAAATTTAAAAAATAATGATAATTATTTTAAAAACATAATGAATAAAAGTCAAATAGGCAGTGCAAAACAACAATCACACTTCAGGGCCTCCAGACAGTACAAAATAATTCCAATAATCCCCCCAGATTGGTCTTTTGGCCTGGTCAGTCATCCTTATCAGCATGGATTCATTTTGTCATAGAATGGACACACTCTTATTTGTGGGGGGTTTGTTGTTTTCCAGTACCTGAGTATTGTTCTAGCAGCTGTAATGACTCCAGACATAACACATTATGCACTTGTGATCTGTCTCCCAGTAAACACTACTGTCTCTTGAAGACAGTGGCTGTGTTTATTTTCATACTAAACACAAATATGTGTGCATATGTAACCCAACACTGTACAACAAGAACAGAAAGGATTATAGCATGTCATAATAAATGAATGATTAATTATAGGAACATAGCCCTAAACAGCAGAAATACTTTAGTATGTCAGTATGTCTGTCTTTAGTAAAGTGACATGAACAGTGATGAGCAGCAGAGAGAAAAGCCAAGGTGAGTTTGTATGGGACAGAGTCATGTCTCCATCTGTACTGTAGCTCCCTCTAGTGGTTCCTTCCAGTCAGTGTCCAAACTTAGGCAGAACTTTAAAAAAACGACTCAGTCATTACTATGAGTTTACCAACCAAACAGAATATGAGCATTCAGGAGTATAAATGTTCTGATGATGTGTTGAGTGTTAGTGTTTGATAAATGGAGTCTTCAGTAAACGAGTGCTGAAACTGATGTATACCATATTCTTTCCACTTTGTGAGCAGGGACTTTCCAACAGACCCTGTGAGCTTTGTACTCATCATAGTTTGTGTTCAGATCACTCACACTGTCTTTCATGGGTGTGGGGTTCCTTCTAGACACTTTGTAGATCCAGTCTTTCTTTGTCATTCTCACAAAGGCCTTTCTGTGATCAGAATGATGTTACACACTCATTAACAACAATCCTCCTCAACACACAGCTCTACTGCTGCTGTGAAAACTGAATCACAGGTGGAAAAACTCAAAATGCAAGTTGTGCTTTTTGTGTGATTTGTTTTTGGGTGACTGGTGAAGAAGGTCAACAGATGAGACATACAGGGAGAGAAAGACGAGGCGGGACAAGCCTTGTGTGTGTGTGTGTGTGTGTGTGTGTTGCACTGTGCAGCACTGGAGGTGTAACTGTGTGTGAGTGTGTAGGGGGAAGTGAAGAGAATGGCAAGGTGAGCAGATTAGAGGAGTATGTGACAAAACATTAAATTAAAGGGATAGTTCACCCAAAAATGAAAATTCAGTCATTATCTACTCCCCTTCATGCTGACTGAAGGTCGGGTTTATTTTTTTGGTCCACAAAACACTGCTGGAGTTTCACAAGAAAACAGTGTTGCAGAATCTCCCAAACAATGGAAGTGAATGGTGACCAGTTTTCAAATGTAAAAAACAACAGAATAAAAACATAAATGCCTCCATACTGCTCGTCTGGTGTAATCCAAGTCTCCTACAGGCCCAACATGCCAAGTTGACTAAAAAATGTTATTTCCACCATGTTTTTAGCCTGAATCTTCACTGTAGATCCTTAGCTTGGAGCCATGTTCATGTGCACATTCATACTGTCTGAACTAGAGTTGGGTAATATGTTAAAAATTTCCAAATGATCACTACCAGCCCATCACTGGAGATTGACAATATCTTCATCTGCCTCCCACCTCCTCCCATCTGCTCAAGTCTCAGCTGGGTGCAAACAGCAAATTCACTATGTTGAATCGCAAAAATTGCCTTTCCTACTAAAATTGCGACTCATATTACAATCACAACATCTGCCAAAATATTCAATATGATTTCTTTTTTTTGCACGAAGAAAATAATCATCAGATTAATCCATCATGAAAACTATCATTAGTTGCAGTCCTCTACAAAATAATTAAAAATGAGCTCCACCTTAACTAACTACAACAGTAAAATCTTGCTTTTACTTTAATTCATGAGTCAGAGTCATGACTTGAGATCAGTTTGGAGAGTAGAACAGGACACGTTTTACTGCACTGACTACTTTTAGTTGTAATACTTAAAACCACTACAAGTAATGTTCATATTGTGTTGATTTTGGAGGCCCCTGTGGACAAGAGTGGTAGTGTTTCTGCCATAATAACCACAAGATATGTTATTGAAAATAAAATGATCTAAGTGAAAATCTGCTGCTTTTTATTTAGCTAACATGACTCACTGTAACTTTGTCTGTGAAAATGTAAACAGTTGAGCTGTCAATCATGATGTGAAGCCACCTTTTATACCATCAAATAACTAATCAAAACCAAACTGATAAGACAGAAATAACATTTGGCAAACATCAGTGTGGCGATCAAGGAGCTTTCTTTCAATTTTGGGCAGCTCTTATGTTGTCTATTTCTATATACAGTCAGTGAGGGAAAATATTTTAATAATTATATAATTCTCAGTGTTCCTCATGCATTCACTTATTTGTGGCGGTTCAACAAGCACGTCAGCCGCTGTTAGATTGATTTTCTATACTTGAAGCTGTGTGCTCCTCTCTCTTGTTGATGAAGGGACTTTCTTTGCAAAACTCACAACATTTGTACTCAATGGGCCTCGCTCACAAATAGTGCATATGCACAAATTTGTGCTTCAACCATGTGCACAAACATTTTACACTTAAATCTGGGAGTCATCAATATTTTGTGACCTGAATTTGTTCGAACTCTGTGAATAAATTTAAACTGCTTCAGACCATGTGTACACACAAATGATGACAGCTATCTTAGAAAATGTTAAAATGCACCTTTTAACTAAATGCAGGGAATATTAAAACTGCATTCTCTGAAAAATAATTTAATAGAAGTCTTGGAAGTGTTTTTTGGTTCATTTATTTTGTTTTATTTTCTTTATTTTTAGGATTTTATCACGAATGTTATGAGTATCTGTTTTTATACTAAGCCCTTTGCGTTGCGCATTTTATGAATGTATTTGCTAGATTATTATTATTGTTGTTGTTGTTGTTGTTGTTTGGATGCCAACACTTTCATTCTCATTTCCTATCCCACTAACGGATATGTCCAGTAGTTGAAAACTGAATCACAGGCGGAAGAATTCAAAATGTGCATTGTGTTTTTGGGCGACTTTATTAAACATCCTGCTGGTGAAGAAAGTCAACAGATGAGACACATAGAGGGAGAGAAAGACGAGGCGGGACCAGCCCTGGTGTGTGTACAGCAGTTGACGTGCAGCTGTAGCTAGATAAATATATCCAGACAGGACCTCCACACACACATACACACACATTTTTTGAAATGAATAATATTGGAATTGAAAATATTAGAATGAGCTCACCTGTTTGATTCAGCTGTGGACACAAAGTTGTGAACTAGTTTTATTATACTGTACACTGTGTGTGTGTGTGTGTGTGTGTTGTGTGTGTGTGTTTGACTCTTGATCAGATTTGTTGATCTTGACTCTTATATTCTGAGCTCACAGCCAGTGATCCTGTTTCACCTCTCAGACTGTCTTCAGAGCAGAAGATGAGGGACGGTGTGGTGGAAGAGAGGGACAGAGCAGAGTCTCCAGTGTCCAGCTGTCCATCTATGAAGAGTGACTGGTCCAAAGATAATAATCCATTCTTCAGTAATGAACCTGGACTCTCAGACACAAAGTAAGAGACCTGATAACTAACTCATTCAGTGTTGCTGTTAACGTTGTAGCGTAACATTGTGCTTTATGGTCAAAGAAAGTTTTTGTTTTTATCTCATCTATGGTTTGGAGCGAGCTCTAAGTGACATTCAAAATCAAGAACTTTCACACAGCCTATTGTACAGATTGTCTCATTGTCCAGCAGCAGTAATATCAGCTACCTACATTATGTATTACTGCTGACTGGATTGAACTCTCACCTGGGGTCTGTCTGACTGGATGATTGGTGACCTCTAGGCTTGACAGGTCATGTTGGTTTTTTAAATGTTACCAGTGCCAGCATGAGCTTTTAAAATGGTGCTGGTGCTGGTGCAAAATGACATTCAACCACATTAAAGACAAATTTGAACTTATGTATACTTAAATATATCACAGCACCTCACAAACTTACATAATACATTTACATAATAAATAAAACTTAACTGAATTATATTCATTTACCACCAAAATAACAGTTAACACTACTTATAACAGCTAAATAAATGTTGATATTCTACAAACTCCAGCTTCAAACTTCAACAATTATTTTGCAGAAATATGATCATACTTATGAAACTGAGGAAAGGTTGTTATAAATGTTAAGTCATTATGAGCTTATGAGCATTAGGGTGGTCTACCCGCTGCCAGAGTCATGTAGGGTAAGTGTTGCCATAACTAGTCACACTTGGTGATGTGTCTGTAATGTCTGATCCAGAGGGCAGCTATTTGAATCGACTCCTCAGGTGTGTGGCACTGAAATGAAGCAGCCCATAATCTACGTTGTGATTTGGTCCTGTAGGTACTGTATAGGTTTCGTTACCCAGCCCTACTGATATCTGTTACGTGGATCCACTTGAAAAACTGGTTCTAAAATGCTTCAGTGATTATTGTTATGAAAAATTACATATAAAACTGCCTTTAATAGATTTTTTTTCTATGTAACTGCTAAGTAAAATTTGTGACAAAAGAGGATTCTTGCTAATAAATATGGACTAATGAATATGATAACTAGAAAGTCACACTATAGAGTGCAGATCCCAGGGGCGGTGTACTTCTCAAACAAACAAAATCAAAGTGAACGTCCTAACATCTCTGTAGGGTGTTCAAGTAAGTTCAGATATCTAGTTGTCGTCCTAGACTCCTCTCTGACCTTTAAAAAACATAGTAAAAAGATGTGTCATGGCCTTAAGTATAAGCAAATTGCAAACTTTCATCACATAAGAAACTCGTCCTCGACCGAAGCTGTTAAGTCATAAATTTAGAGAACATAACAGTGCAACTTAATGGCCTTGAACAGAAAAGTAAGTGGGCTGCTGGATTAATGTTTTAGTGTAAATGTCCTGTTGTACTTTTTGTGATATTATAGAAAAATGTTTAAATAATAATGTTACATTTTACTCAACTAAATCTACTGTAAACTAAACGACTAAAATATGACACCAGACTCAGACTGAGAAAAATATGATTAAAACTAAATTTGAAAAAACCATGGCCAAAACTAAATAGTTGCTCAATCATGGGGAGAGAGGACCCGGGGGAACATTGGGGGCTCAGCTTTGTACTCTTGTCAACAGCTTCAGCAAAAAAACATATTTTAGCCACATAAATAAAGGCCTGTCTAAAAAGATCAATATCCGTTTAAGTGTACGCTATATTTAGAATATTTTCACCACTTTACTTTGTCACCAGACATCCCTTTATTTTGGCGCTACATGTTTTCAACTGTATTCCTACACATAAGAGTGCCTGCCTGTGCAGCGCCGCAGATCAGCTGTTTGGGTCAGAAAGTTGTGAGACCAGACTGAAATCAAACCATCCCCAAGATCTCAAAGATAGTGCATGTGTTGCGTTTTGCTAGGCTGCTCACAGTATATAAAGTATACAGCCTACAAGACTGTGGTTGTTTAATAGTCATTAAGCAATCAAATGAAGTGAGAACAGAAAACTTGTTTTGGAGACAAATTTTCATCAGGCTCATATGGTCTGGGATGTTGTCTCCAACTTACTTTAGAAAATTATAGGGGGGGTCATTCAGTAAATCAGGGAAACACAGGAAACCTGAAGACTGTAATGGGCCTTTAAAACTAGAAAAAAATGCCAAATGTTTCACTTATTTAAGAAATACCAATTCAAACTAATCAAGAACTCATTTTTAATATAATGCCCTCACAGAGGAAGGAAGAGGAGTCATGTTTCTGTGGAGGAGCAGCCGTACTGCTGTGTTTTGTGCCAGGACGTCCTCAAGGATCCAGTCTCTACCAGCTGTGGACACTGGTTCTGCAGACAGTGCATCATCTCATACAGGGACCAATCTGCTTCATCAGGAGACCCCTCTTGTCCCCACTGTGGAAAACCATACAGAGCAAGACCTGGGCTGCAGACCACCTTACAAAGTAAGACCACACATTTGTACATCTTAAAAATGTAACCTGCTACATTTCACTCCATTTATTTAGAGTTTTACAAAGATAGCATTCCACCATCTAAACCAAGAATCATGGAGCTGAAAAGCTTCATGTGCTACATTTAGTTTTTGAGTTTCACGGTGGTGGAGCTCATGCCCCCGTTGTGGATCCAAGACAGCAAACAGCTGAGGTTTTGTTGAGCGGTAGCTGAAAACAAAGAGAACGAAATACAATGATGTGCATCTCCAGTGGGGCTATGTTGAATTGGTCAGGCAGCTGACATGATGAGGCCAAATTGTGTTTTATTTAGCTTTTGTATGCACAAAGATTTTAACACTTTAATCAGACCCTCCAGGAATTTGTGATGTTGTGACCACAACAATTAACGCAAATTCAGCCAATGCTTGTGAATTTTGCACGACCTTTCAATTTTGTCCGATCACTGCAACTTTTCCACAATTCACCAATAAATCTAGTTTCTTGCGAGTTCCAGCAATCATAGCAGTGCCCCCAGGCTAAAATCATATATGTACATCTCAATGAACCAACTCAGTGTTTTTATTATTTATTATTTTGGTTTTCTTTTGTTTTTTTTTATTTTTTCAGAGGTAGTGAAGAGATTTATCATAGTTACTGACATTTATCAATGCTCTGTGCACTCATATTTTTTGTACTTTTGTGCTGGTTTTAAGTTTGTGCTCAAGAAAGATTGTGCTCCTTTGTGGAATACCCCCCAAGTGAGCATATTTTGTAAGAAATGTTGTAATCTTGAGCCTTTTTGGTAAGCTTAGCTAGAACACTCACACATAGTGTGTTTCATTCTCCCTTTGGCTTTGTTTTTCAATGAATACTATTCCTGCAATTTCTTTGCAAAAAACACCTAAAAATATCATAACATGCATCACAATTTTTAGAAAAGCTGCCATGAAATCAGGCACTTTAGGCTGCAACAATTCCCAAAAAGGCCCACAAAATCCTAGAGGGATTGTTTAATATGTGTGTCTTTGTATGTTCTCAAATGCACTTCGAAGGACTTTTTTCTCTTGATTTGTGTTTTGATTTAGTGTTACTTGCAGCTAATTGAACTGATCTCTATAGCAGTGTTTTGGGGTATTCTGTGTTCAGATGGTACAAATATTTTAATACAGGTCTAATATCTTTCTAAAAGATTTTCTTGTCTTTTTTCACATAAATAAGACTATAGCAAAAATGTAAAAAATAGACCAATGTTTAATTATTCCAGGTTACATACATGAGGACTGCTGTCAATCAACCGACTTGGAATGCACAATCAATAAAGGAGATGATAAATTAGATAAGTTTTATCCGTCAAGGGGTGCCACAATTTCAATATGAAGTCGAAACTGATCAAATGAGTAAAATCAAATCTAAATCAAAGGCAGAATTGTGTTTCTCCCAGAATTTCACACAACACTTAACAAGTTAATGACAGTCTTCAGGGCATAAAACCAATAATCTGTTGATCTTTACAAATCAAGACTTGATAGTCCAACAAAGGCAGAGACGTCAGTGCTAAAAAAAAATTCAATCGAAAAATCAAAGCAAACCACAGCCTTGAAATTGTTATGTGGAATCATGGATTTGGAGAATCATGTCACCCCTATATCTGCGTATATTGGTACCAGCGCATATTAGCCAATAAATATCAGATACAATAATATGTGATTCGACAGATTATGTTGAAGCATTTATTTTTAATTCATAAGCAAAATGCTCTATAAAAGCTTAATTATATTTGTGAAGATTTTCAGTGTATTTATCTGAGCCTTTCTTAGCATCAGGTGTGCACAAACTACAGGTTATATGAACTTCTCTTTAAAATACAAAGATGTGAAATTATTGGTAATTTTCTGAATTGAGAATGAGAAATGAGAAGCAGGTAATTGTTGGTTATGAGTATCAGCTGGAAAAAAAATCCACATCATGCATCCCTTAACCAATGCACACTGTCAAAGGAATTCAGAGAAAAAGAGAAGATTTCTGTTGTTACCTGAAACTTGACATTATAACCTTTGCTTCTTTATATATTCTTACATTGTTTTACTGGTATTGAAAATTTCTATTTTTTTTGTCTCACACCTTTTTTGTCTTCTTTAGTGAATGGTTGTCTCAAGGTTTTACATGAACATAAGATCAATCTGAGGAGGAGATATGAACATGTGATGGAAGGAACTGATGAAACAGAAAGTGAAACCCTCCTCAACAGGATCTACACTGAGCTCTACATCACAGAGGGACAGAGTGAAGAGGTTAATACCCAACATGAGGTGAGGCAGCTGGAGACAATATCCAAGAAGAAGAACCTCCATGACATCCCAATCAAGTGCCAGGACATCTTTAAAGCCTTACCTGACCAACAGAGACACATCAGAGTGGTTCTGACCAACGGCGTCGCTGGTGTTGGAAAAACCTTCTCAGTGCAGAAGTTCACTCTGGACTGGGCAGAGGGTTTGGAAAGATGTCAGTCTGCTGATTCTGCTTTCGTTCAGGGAGCTGAACTTGATCAAAGATGAGCAGTACAGTCTTCTCAGGCTGCTCCATGTTTTCCATCCAACATTACAGAAGGTCACAGCAGAGAAGCTGGCTGTCTGTAAACTTCTGTTCATCTTTGACGGCCTGGATGAAAGCAGACTTTCACTGGATTTCAACAACAGTCAGGTTGTGTCTGATGTCACACAGGAGTCATCAGTCAACGTGCTGCTGACAAACCTCATCAAGGGGAATCTGCTTCCCTCGGCTCTGGTCTGGATAACTTCCAGACCTGCAGCAGCCAATCAGATCCCTCCTTCATGTGTTGACAGGGTAACAGAAGTACGAGGCTTCACTGACGCCCAGAAGGAGGAGTACTTCAGGAGGAGGTTCAGTGATGAAGATCTGTCCAGTAGAATCATCTCACACATCAAGACATCCAGGAGCCTCCACATCATGTGTTTGATCCCAGTCTTCTGCTGGATCACTGCTACAGTTCTGGAGCACATGTTGACTACAGAGCAGAGAGGAGAGCTGCCCAAGACCCTGACTGACCTGTACTCACACTTCCTGCTGGTTCAGACAAAGAGGAAGAAGAACAAGTACCATGAGGGACATGAGACGAGTCCACAGGAGCTGACGGAGGCTGACAGGGAAGTTCTTCTGAAGCTGGGGAGGCTGGCGTTTGAACAGCTGAAGGAAGGAAACATCATGTTCTACCAAGAAGACCTGGAGCGGTGTGGTCTGGATGTCACAGAGGCCTCGGTGTACTCAGGAGTTTGTACAGAGATCTTCAAAAGAGAGAGTGTGATCTTCCAGAAAACAGTCTACTGCTTTGTTCATCTGAGCGTTCAGGAGTTTCTGGCTGCAGTCTACATGTTCCACTGTTACACCAACAGGAACACGGAGGTACTGAAGGACTTCTTGGAAGATGAGGGTGATGATAATCATGAGGATGATAATGATGACAGGGACAATAACCATTACTCATCCCCAGATGACTTCCTGGAGAGAGCCATAAAGAAATCCCTTGAAAGTAAAAGTGGCCACCTAGACCTGTTTGTTCGCTTCCTTCATGGCCTCTCTCTGGAGTCCAACCAGAGACTCTTAAGAGGCCTGCTGGGTCCAATTGACAAAAGTCCAGAAATCATCCGGAGAACCATCAAAAACCTGAAGAAAATGAATACTAACAAAATATCTCCCGACAGAAGCATCAACATCTTCCACTGTCTGACGGAGATGAACGATCACTCGACACATAAGGAGATAAAAGAGTTCCTGAAATTAGGGAACAAATCAGAGAAGAAACTCTCTGAGATCCACTGTTCAGCTCTGGCCTACATGCTGCAGATGTCAGAGGAGGTTCTGGATGAGTTGGACCTGAAGAAGTACAACACATCAGCGGAGGTAGGACGGAGGACTGATTCCAGCCGTGAGGAACTGCACAAAGGCTCAGTAAGTTCAGATTATCAACATTATAGAGGTAAAACATAAAGCTGAAGCCATCAGTATTAGAGAGAAACACTTTACACATATGCACAATGTAAAACCTCTACACTGTAAATGTTTTCTTAAACTACACTTAAACCTGCTTATTCACATTATTCTACATGATTGTAACTAAAAATGTCTTTCACATTTTTCTGTTCATGGCTTTCAAGTCAGTTTCATCTGCCATCTACTAAGTATCTTTGTTTGGGTGATAGAGGTTTGATACAAATTCAGCAGGGAAACATGTTTCCATAATGTGTTTGCTTATTGTTCTTTTTATATACAGAGATTAGTATTTGTGATCTGTTAAGAATAATGTCACTTGAATTTTAAGTTTTTTTCAATATAGTGGTAATTCAGTTATTGTTATCACATTTCCTCTCATTAGTTTGTGATCTATTTCATATGAATAACTGTTTATATCTGTATTCACAATATAGAGACGAATCTGGGGAAGTACCAGAAGTAAGTCAATCAAGCCGCCATTGCTGCGGTAGCGTCTCCCCACAGTATGCACTCAGTTGAATGCAAGCTGTCATTAGAAGTGTACAGTTCTCTACTATTACTTGTACTTTTAATGCAATGTTACTTTTGACAACGATGTCAAGGAAGTCGAGAAGAACCTTTGCAATTTAGCTGCTCCAACAGTAGTGTTGAACTCAAAACTCAAACTCAACTTTGGAAAAACAGAATAGAATGCAAAATACACAAACCTTTACTTCATTAAGAGTGCCCCTGTATGAGACCATACATAGATTCTGGTACAGAGGACCAACATGTTCACAGAGGTGGATTAAGGATATTATTATAATTATAACAGGATGCCCCGGTGGCTCAGTTGGTGGTTCGTGTGGCCCATGTGTCATGGTTGTGTTTTTGGTTGGTTACTTCCTGTTTTATTTTGTAGTATTGGTTTCCCTTGTGTGTCCTTGTTGTTTTTACTTCCTGTCTTTGTCCTTTTCCCGCCCTTTGTTGATTACTGATTTGGTTCACCTGTTGTTGTCCACCCACCTGTGTTTGATTACTTCCCTGTCTATTTAGTCCCTGTGTTTCTCTTTGTCTTTGTCAGTTCGTCGCGTTGATTTGGTGTTTCAGTTTCTCGTGTGTTCTCCAGTGTGTTCTCCAGTGTGTTCTCCAGTGTTTTTGGTTTTCTCCCTTTCTGGATGTTTTATGTTTCACCAGTGTTTGTTGGATTTGTTTTTCCCCTTTTTGGATTTTGGACTTCTGCCTGGCTCTGTTTTCTTTTGGATCCCTTCGTTCATGTAAGCCGGTGTTTTTTTGTTACCTTTGTTTTTGCATTAAAATTATCATTTGAACTTGCTCCAGTGCTCCAGTCTGCATTTCTGGGTCCACCACCTCCAGTGTATTCGTTGACTTTGCACTAAACGTGACAGTACGAACTGACCACCATTATGGACCCAGCAGACTTTGCACTGGCTTGCGAGGAGCTGATAGAGGCCTGCTCAGAAATTGAGCACTTGAACTCAATGTTTTTGGTCAGCAAAAATGTTCAGTGGAGGCTTTCCGTTTGCTCCCTGATGGAGAAGACGTTTTTCTCGAGGCCCCGAATTTTATGTTTTTCTGAAGTGACTCAGAGCCTGGACTTAATCATTAAAATGAAGCAGGACTTGCAGGCTGAATTGGACTCTGGGATCAGTACAGATTTTAAGCACAGCATGGACTCTGTTAGCCATCAGCCACCTGCTAAGCTAGCTCCTCTGTCAGCCAGTTCTCTGCCTGAACCTGCCCCGAACTCAGTATCTGGGAAGCCCCCCAGACGCAAGCATGGCTCTCGCCAACGTCGTGCCTCTCAGCTGCCCAGCGCCACAGAGGTTCTGCTGCCCAGCGCCACGGAGGTTCTGCTGCCCAGCGCCCCCGAACCCCAGCTGCCCAGCGCCCCCGAACCCCAGCTGCCCAGCGCCCCCGAACCCAGCTGCCCAGCGCCCCCGAACTCCAGCTGCCCAGCGCCACGGAGGTTCTGCTGCCCAACAACCCAGCCTCCGCATCCCCTGTCCTGGTGGGACGGCCGCCATCAACTCCTCTTCCAGTGGGGCCGTCGCCATCATCTCCAGTCCTGGTGGGACCGCTGCCACCATCTTCTCTTCCAGTGGGGGCCGTCGCCATCATCTCCTGTCCCGGTGGGGCCGCCGCCACCACCTCCTCTTCCGGTGGGGCCGTCGCCATCATCTCCAGTCCTGGTGGGGCCGCCGCCACCACCTCCTCTTCCGGTGGGGCCGCCGCCACCACCTCCTCTTCCGGTGGGGCCGTCGCCATCATCTCCAGTCCCGGTGGGACCGCCGCCATCATCTTCTCTTCCGGTGGGGCCGTCGCCATCATCTCCAGTCCCGGTGGGACCGCCGCCACCATCTTCTCTTCCGGTGGGGCCGTCGCCATCATCTCCAGTCCCGGTGGGACCGCCTCCACCACCTCGTCTTCCGGTGGGGCCGTCGCCATCATCTCCAGTCCCGGTGGGACCGCCGCCATCATCTTCTTTTCCGGTGGGGCCGTCGCCATCATCACACGTCCCGGTGGGGTCACCGCAGCCATCTCCCCTTCCGGCTGGGTCACTGCCACCATCTCCAGTCCCGGTGGGACCGCCGCCACCATCTCCTCTTCTGGTGGGGCCGTCGCCATCATCTCCAGTCCCGGTGGGACCGCCGCCACCACCTCCTCTTCCGGTGGGGCCGTCGCCATCATCTCCAGTCCCGGTGGGGCCGCCGCCACCACCTCCTCTTCCGGTGGGGCCGTCGCCATCATCTCCAGTCCCGGTGGGTCGCCGCAGCCATATCCTGTTCCGGCTGGGTCACCGCCACCACCTCCTGTCCCGGTGGGACCGCCGCCACCATCTCCTCTTCCGGTGGGGTCATCGCCATCATCTCAAGCCCCGGGGGGGTCGCCGCAGCCCTATCCTGTTCCGGCTGGGTCACCGCCTCCACCTCCTGTCCCGGTGGGACCGTCGCCACCATCTTCTCTTCCGGTGGGGCCGTCGCCATCATCTCCAGTCCCGGTGGGGTCGCCGCAGCCATATCCTGTTCCGGCTGGGTCACCGCCACCACCTCCTGCTCCGGTGGGACAGTCGCCACCACCTCCTGCTCCGGTGGGACAGTCGCCACCACCTCCTGCCCCGGTGGGACAGTCGCCACCACCTCCTGCCCCGGTGGGACAGTCGCCACCACCTCCTGCTCCAGCTGGGCCACAGCCTCCCCCTGGTCTGGTGGGACCATCGACGTCTCCTCCTGTTCTGGCTGTGTCGCAGTCACCTCCTGTTCTGGTGGGATCATCAGTGACTCTTCTTGCTCTGACTGGGCCATCTACATCGCCGCAGTCACTTCTAGTCTCAGCTGGGCCTCAGTCACCTTCAGTGGGGGCCCGCCTTCGTCTTCGCCAGCGCCACTGGCCTCCGGCACGTCTTCCCAAGGGGTCCCCTCTTCACCAGCGCCGCAGGCCACCAGAAGGGCCCCACCTTCGTCTTCGCCAGCACCTCTGGCCTTCTGCTCGTCCTCCCGACGGGTCCCGCCTTCGTCTGTGGCCTCCTGCTCGTCCTCCCGACGGGTCCCGCCTTCGCCTGTGGCCTCCTGCTCGTTCTCCCGGCGGGTCCCGCCTTCGCCTGTGGCCTCCTGCTCGTCCTCCCGAGGGGTCTCGTCTTCGCCTTCGCCGCCGGCTTCCTGCTCGTCCTCCCGAGGGGTCTCGTCTTCGCCTTCGCCGCCGGCCTCCTGCTCGTCCTCCCGAGGGGTCTCGTCTTCGCCTTCGCCGCCGGCCTCCTGCTCGTCCTCCCGACGGGTCTTGCCTTCGCCTGTGGCTTCCTGCTCGTCCTCCCGACGGGTCTCGCCTTCGCCTGTGGCCTCCTGCTCGTCCTCCCGACGGGTCTCGCCTTCGTCTTCGCCTGTGGCCTCCTGCTCGGCCCCTGAGGGGTCTCGCCTTCACCTTTGTCTTCGCCTGTGGCCTCCTGTTCGGCCCCCGGAGGGGTCTCGCCTTCACCTTTGTCTTCGCCTGTGGCCTCCTGTTCGGCCCCCCGAGGGGTCTCTTCTTCGCCGCCGGCCTCCTGCTCGTCCTCCTGAGGGGTCTTGTCTTCGCTTTCGCCGCCGGCCTCCTGCTCGTCCCCCTGAGGGGTCTCGCCTTCGTTGTCGACCTCCTGATCGGCTCTGCTCCCCTGGGTGGACTCCAGGCCGCCCGCCTGAAGTTTCTGGCTCTGCCACTGCCCTGCCTTCAGGCCGTCCGCCTGAAGTCTCTGGCTCCGCCTCTGCCCTGCCTTCAGGCCGCCCGCCTGAGGTCTCTGGCTCCGCCTCTGCCCTGCCTCCAGGCCGCCCGCCTGAGGTCTCCGGCTCCACCTCTGTCCTGCCTCCAGGCCACCCGCCTGAGGCTTCGACCTGGCCCCTGCCCGTCCACGGGTTTACAGACTTATGGACCCTGCCTTTTGTTGTTGCCAGGCTGTGTGCCTGAGCTTAGTGACGCTTTTTGTTTTGTCCCTCCTCCAGGCCCCTCCACCCACCCAGCTCCTTGTGGACTCGAGTGACTTTGTTTTGGACTTTGGTTTTGGGACGTCTGGGATCCATCCCTTGAAGGGGGTGGGTACTGTCATGGTTGTGTTTTTTGGTTGGTTACTTCCTGTTTTATTTTGTAGTATTGGTTTCCCTTGTGTGTCCTTGTTGTTTTTACTTCCTGTCTTTGTCCTTTTCCCGCCCTTTGTTGATTACTGATTTGGTTCACCTGTTGTTGTCCACCCACCTGTGTTTGATTACTTCCCTGTCTATTTAGTCCCTGTGTTTCTCTTTGTCTTTGTCAGTTCGTCGCGTTGATTTGGTGTTTCAGTTTCTCGTGTGTTCTCCAGTGTGTTCTCCAGTGTTTTTGGTTTTCTCCCCTTTCTGGATGTTTTATGTTTCACCAGTATTTGTTGGATTTGTTTTTCCCCTTTTTGGATTTTGGACTTCTGCCTGGCTCTGTTTTCTTTTGGATCCCTTCGTTCATGTAAGCCGGTGTTTTTTTGTTACCTTTGTTTTTGCATTAAAATTATCATTTGAACTTGCTCCAGTGCTCCAGTCTGCATTTCTGGGTCCACCACCTCCAGTGTATTCGTTGACTTTGCACTAAACGTGACACCATGTGCAGAGGCCTGAGGTAGGGCTGTGACAATATGGATTTTTTCTGCCCATGGTGACAAAGCCACATATTCCCATGAGATGGCGGTTTACAGCAACTCCCTTAATAATTCTACTTAATTGAACTTTATTGAAACAGACTGTCATAAGCATAATGTAGCTCCTATAAGGAATAGGGCAGTATGTAACTGTGTGCAGTGAGGTAGAGCGAGTAGCAGGCACTACTGCTCATTTAACATCTAACTCCTATGTAAAAATTGAAGAATGTTGATATCGGCATCCAAAAAGGCACCTTCATCAGTTACTGAGGGCCACTGTCTAAAATTGTCAATCCAGTTATCCATGCTGTCACTGTCAGCAGGCAACAGTAGACTCTTTGTAAAGGAGGGAACCCCAGACCCGCAAAAGATCATTTTAACCTAAAGCATGAAGAATCTCATGAGAGTTTTGCAAGTGCCACCAATGGCGGTGACGCTAGATGGTGGAACACACAAAGCAGTCGCCGGATTTGTCTGATGATGTGAGTGAAGGCTATCCTCCCTCTTGAAGAACAAACCCAACATCCCCCTTTCCATACCTATTAATAAAAAGCAGTGATTTTACATATGTAGTTTAGTTTTAACAGTGAATCTCTTCAGATGTTTTGCTGCATGTTTAAATCGCTGATACTGGGGCCTGGTGAGCCACCAGTGTTTTCACACTGAAATACACCAGACTGGTCTGTAAACTGGTATTATTCCAAAGCTATTTCAGGAATGACCTCTAAAAGATTTTGGGGGGCTTTGTATTAACAATACAGCTAAAGATATGGCAGAAAAAGGGAGAAAGAGAGAGAGAGAGGGAGAGAGAGAGGGAGAGAGAGAGAGAGCTGAGGCTGCTGGAGAGGACTTAGCCACCGTACACATACACCCACCTGAGCTAGCAGGGCACCACAAGAGAGTGTTTTTCCCATCTAATTTCTAATAATCTTAGTATGCAGATACAAACTGTCAGACAACATTCAGCTCAGGACACAGTCAGTTCCTGCAACATCATCCAGATTCATTCTCAGAATGTCAGACCTCAGAAGGTTCAGTTGTGTCTATCATCTCCGGGCTCAGAGAAGAAAATGATATTGTTAAGCTGCTGCTGCATTTGAGAAAAACTATTATCCATAAATTATAGTAATACAGTCTTTATTACAAATTATACTATTAATGCAACAGGAATCATTAAATTAGTTCGATGGGAGATGAAAAGCAGATGGAGGAAACATAAGATTCATCAAAAATAAACACAAACACATGACTGAGGTAAAATACATGAGTGCAGTACCAACCTACAGTGATTTTACAGTTCTTTGAACATCATGTTAAAATGAAGTTTAACAAACACATATCACCTGTCAATAAAAATGTGACACGTTTACATCACCACAGCAGTGTGTGTTTCATCATGTTGCTCAGGAACACTTTGACACGTGGACAGAAGCAGCTCAAGTTTCAAACTACAAACCATCAGTGAGTGAGGAGTCTGATTTTATAATTCTTTAAGTTTTATATTCTCTGTCATCACAGACTTTCTGACTGTGGACTCTCAGTGACTGACTGTGAAGTTGTGGCCTCAGCTCTGAAGTCCAGCCCCTCCCATCTGAGAGATCTGGACATGAGTGGAAACGCGTACCTGGAAGATTCAGGAGTGGAGTTGCTGTCGGCTGGACTGGAAAGTCCACACTGTTGACTGGAGACTCTGAGGTCAGTACATGTATTTTGCTCTTGTTCAGTGTATATCTGCCAAAATTAAATCCACAACAGAAGTTTTAAATTTCCTTTCTGGGTTTGTTTGAGCACAAATCACAACAGCAAGTTTGTCAGTCTGAACCGTTGATCTCTGAATGTAGTCTGTGCTCAAACTGGATTCATGTTATTAAAGGAACTGTTGTGAAATTAAATCGATATTCATCATTTTTGTTACATGAGGAACATTGATTTAATTAATTTTTTTTTTTTTTTTTAACTAATTTGTATTTCACACTGGGCCATTTTGGAATTCTACAGGAAACTTTCTTTTCGTTTTTCATAAAACGGTACAAACCCTGTACTGTTTGAATTAAAAGAAAGAAGAGAGAGTGAAAGTAAAAGTAACAACATGTCTGATTTGATCTTTATTCCAGACTGGTCTGAGATCAGCAGCATGTAATTAATCTGTGTTGACATGAATAGGTGTCTGAATGTTGTGCTGACATTTGGATGATGTGTGTAGAAGGCTGACATGATGATCCCACAATAACACAATGGCAATTTTAGGTAAAAGTCTTTGATCAGCACAATATTTATATTTTATATATTATTTTTTGTTCAGCACTTGAGAAGAAGGAACATCTAAATGTAGCACTGTACTTTAAAAAACTATAAAACTTTTTATTCATTCTATTGTGCATTTTATTTATTTAGGTACAATTTGGAATTTTTAAGTAACTATTTTAAAAACTGTTTGAAATGAAGACGACGGGTTCTTTAAAGAAGTTGTAGCCTTGTAGCAGAAAATGCAAAGTGGATCATTATATTAGAATTTCCCAGTTGTGTTGTAAATCAAAGAAAAATGCCCGCTGAACCTCAAATGCAAAAGTCTAAAGCACTATGCAGTATGATAGAGGAGTTGTGGCTTGCAGACTAAGGCACTTTAAACACCCTATAGGGGAAGACTTTACATTTTTTCTCAAAAGTGCATAATAGCTACTCCTGAATGACCTTTTCTGTGTTTCAAAATAAGATGCCCATAAAGTTACTGACTGTCACATTGAACCCATAACAATTTCAGCTCATGGACCAGTGGTAACGTCAATAAATTTAGAAACAGAAAAATTTTTTTTATGAACTTGAAAGTTTCACCATGAAATGATCCTGATGTCTTACAAAATATTAGATTAAAATTAATTATTTAGAACATAACAATAATGGAGCCATCTCTTTGGGTCTACTTTATAAGAGGCAGCAAAAGTAGTTGTTAGGGTGAAATAATAGCACTGTCCTCTAAAACTGAAAAAAGAACATGAAAAGAAACAATTGGATTTAGAAAACATCAAACAGGACATGGGAACAAGAATACAAAAGGACAAATAATGAAACTACTCTGAAATCCCTTAATGGGTTACTAAAGGGATTTAAAATGAATCAAGAAACAGAGCTAGCCAGCTACTAGCATTTCAATTACATAATCAGGCTAGTCCCGAAAAGTCCCTCCTCTAAAAAGACAGTTTTCTCTTACTTGGAGAAATTAATCTAATCTCTTCATCTAAATTAACTGAAAAAGAGTTGAAAGCAGGGACAGAGCCAATCACAAAAGTTTACCAAGTTTAGTTACGAAGGTTTACAAAGGTTTTAAGGATGAGGTCTTTTAAAGAGTATTCAATGTTTCCTCAATGAGGAAGACTCTCCTAAAACCATGGTGAGAAGCACTAATCTTTGTGATTCACATGGAAGGGCAAACACCCTAAAAAAGTATTTTTTTAATGTGGGGAAGGAAGGAAAGGAAAAAAAATAATACTACTTAAATCACATTTATTTATTTATTTCAGATAAGTTCTCTAGGTTTTTGTTTCTCCCTGCAACTGTATATTGTTTATCTAGCATTTTTTGTGTTATTTTTTAATTTATGCAAAATAAAACTAAACTAAAACAAACTTTAATTGTGTTCCAGATGTGTTTTAAACTAAAAAAATTAACCAGATCAAACCGGTTTCATACCAGAAGACGGGGAATAAAAAATTTTCAGACGAACCTGATTAACTTTTTGATTGGCAAGAGAAACTAAACGATCTTCAAAGCTTCTCAGCTTTGATGAAGAGAAGGCATTTGAAAGAAAAAAGATTGGTTTAGACTTACATACACGTACACTTGAGAAGATAGGATTTCAGACAGATTTTATTAATCGGTTTAAATTTACTGTATTCTGGACCACTGTCGAGGGTTCAAGTTTGATGGGTATACGCCCAAACAATTTAAACTGAAAAAGGGGACCAGACAAGGTTGCCCAATCCCCATTGTTAGTAACAATTAGCATAGAGCTGCTAGCAGAAAGATACAGGGAGGATCGAAAGAATATATGGAATATCTGCGGGAACAGGGATCACATAAAGATATCTCTGTACTTTTGAAATGTTTTGATTGTTTGATATTTGATTTTGGCATATTGTCAGGTTGTAAAATTATGAATCCAATTAGAGGCTGTGGTGCTGGTAGATAATTGGCTATCTCAGTTGGATACAGAGGTTTCATCAATTCATCAGCGCAAGGATTCAGGTTATCTTGCTTTCATGATAACCCCTGAAACTTCACAATAGTACAAAGCAAATTATGATAAATTAATTGCTCAAATAAGATTTAGATTAGATTTGTCATAAGGGGGAAATTCACCCACTCTCTTTTTCTGTGAAGGTTCTCAGTCGTCCAGGTCATGGTAATCGTTAGCAAGGTTTGTCGTAGGCAACGGGGACTTGATAGAGTTCTTGAAGACGTGGTTGCCTCTCATCCAAGAACTGAAGAAGCTTCTTGGATGAGAGGCAAAACGTCTTCAAGAACTCTAAAAAGTCCAGTTCCCTACGACAACCTTGCTATGACCCACTCATTATTTAGTTGAACTGAAATGATTAGCATGAATGTACTCCCTTGGATGTTGCTTCTTTTTTCAGTCATTACCCATTCTGGTTTACCGGCATCTACTTTTAAAATCCCTAAATAAATAGTTTTCCACTTTTTATATAGTAAAAGAAGAAACCAATGATTAAACTGAAGTTTTACCCCAAAAATCAAGGCGGCCTTAATTTCCCAAAATTTTGAAAATTATATTATTGGGCGGCAACTTCGTGTTATTGGCTGAGTGTTTAATGCTAAGTGAGGAGACAAATTGACTGGGATTTGAAAAGAATTCACATCCAGTAGTGCATTTGGAGATATTGCCATTTTTAAACAAGAAAAGCTAGTGAAAAGTGAAAAGAAAAAAAAAATTTAATGGATAAAATGTTCCCTGGAAAAAGGGAGGGAAGAAGCCCATATCAAGAGCAATAAAGATTGCAAAGTATGGGGAAATTTTCTGGCCATGTAAATTGGATGCTGAGTTTTGTGGAATGGGTGGAGAAAGGACTTAGGACAATAGGCCAAATGTTTGAAGGGGAAAATTTTTTAATCATTTAACAATTACAAAATAAATTTGGTTTAAGCTCAAAAGATTTTTCTAGGTTTTGTCAATTGAGGAGATTACTGAATTTAAGCAACTCCCCACTCTCTACAATCGTTTTTAAGAAAGGGAAATTATGGAGGAAAAGAGAAGTACAACAATTTTGTCGTAAATATTTTGTTATACCCATACATGTCAGTGAATACTTGGATATAAAAGGAAAGTAGAACCCTTGAGATAAATTTGTTACTATCAGAGATGAAACATGGGAAAAAATTTGTGTGAAGGGGGGACATAGAGTCAATTAAAACCCCATTATGGAAAGAATTCAGCTGGAAATGAAAAATTTTCAGTGTTTTAGAACCCATGTCATTGTTTCAAAATATGACAGAAGTAGAATAAATTTCTGTCAGGGGGGACTTAAACAGGTTGGAGATCATACACACTTTACTATGGAACTGTCCAGAAATGAAGCCATACTGGGAAGGAGGGAAATATTTTCAATTTTGAATATTGATTTACCATAGCCCCAAATTGTACTTATAATAGGAGCAATACCAGATGGAGCTATGAATAAGGGGACAGGACTTTTTGGGTTGGAAAATCCTTTATTGGGGGGCAAGAAAATGATATGTGATGATGAATAAAAAAAAATAACAGCAAAACTTAAGGAAAGGGACAGACTTATTTTTCCAACAGACAGGCTCCTGCAATTTCCTACTTTGGACTACCAATGTGACAACCCAAATCAGCATTTGTTGCTTTTTATGGTTATTTTTAAATTATTTTATTTTATTTTATTTTGCAGACTCTTGTGGATGCACATGATGCCATTATTGTTGATCATTTTTGTTTCTTTGCTGAGTTGTGAATAGTAGTTTTTCTTTTTTCTTTTTTGTTTACTATTTTTCATTATTTCTTGACAAAGCCAGCTGTGTATAACTCAAATGGTCCTAAGTATGAATACACATTTTGTTTAAAAAAAAAAAAAAGGAACACATCTACTTGGATTTTTAAATGGATTTTTCATTCATTCATTCATCTTCTGCGGGAAAGGCCTTTTTCCAGCTGACATTGGGCAGAGGCGGGGTACACACCCTGGACAAGTCACCAGTTCATCACAGGGCTGTCACATGGAGACAGACAACCACTCACTCTAAACATTCCACACCTACGGGCAATTTAGAGTCACCAATTAACATATTTTTGCTGCATGTCTTTGGACTGCGGGAGGAAGCCGGAGTACCCGAGAGAACCCACGCAGACACGAGGAGAACATGCAAACTCCACACAGAAAGACCCTCCCCGGCTTGGGGAGTGCATCAGGACCTTCTTGCGTGCGGCAGCAGTGCTAAACACTTCGCCACTGTGCTGCCCTTAAATGGATTTTTATTTTTGTCATTTATTCTTTATTCAGATTGTTGGACTGCATTTGTCAGAGACCAGTTGTGCCTTTCTGGCTTCAGCTTGAAGTCCAACTCCTCCCATCTGAGACAGCTGGACCCGAGTTTGCAACGACCTGCAGGATTCAGGAGTGAAGCTGCTGTGTGAATTTCTGGAGAGTCCACACTGTAGACTGAAAACTCTGAGGTCAGAAACCATTTTTTTACTTCTGCGTTGAGATTAATATGATATGAAAGTTGTGGACCAACTAACTGCAGGCAGAAGGCTGATATTATACTGATCCACACTGAGTATCTTTATGCTGAAGTATATTTTTCTTTTTTTGTGGTTTAGGTCATTGACTGTGGCTGAGCAATAATGAGCTTCACATTTACTTGAACTTGAACACATCTGACTTGATTATAAATGGATTTTTATCTTAATAATTTTTTTATTTTTTCAGATTGAGTGACTGCAGTTTGACAGAGACCAGCTTTTGGGCCCCTTGGTCTCAGCTCTAAAGTCCAACCCCTCCCATCTGAGACAGCTGGACCTGAGTGAAAATGGGGCTGGAGGATTCAGGAGTGAAGCTGCTATGTGAATTTCTGGAGGGGTCCACACTGTGACTGGAGACTCTGGGTCAGACACCATTTTTTACTTCTTACTAATATGTGTGGGAAGCTATGGTGACACTAAACTGCAATAGAAGGCTGATATTATGTTAAATATATAAAAAATTTAAATTTAAAACAAACCAAATCAATAAAAACAACACATAAATAATTTAACATAAATAATACAAACAGGACATCACCTGCAGCTAATTGTATTTTATAAAACATTTTTTTTTTCTTATTTCACCATTTTAACTTATTTCTTACCCTTATTTTAGTAGTCTACTTTAGTCTACTCTCTCTCTCTCCTCTCATCTCTCTCTCTCTCTCTCTCTCTCTCTCTCTCTCTCTCTCCTCTCTCCTCTCTCTCTCTCTCTCTCTCCCACCTCACACAACCACCCCAACACCACACACACACACCCCACACACCACAATCTCACAAACACACACCCCACCTCTAAGGGCTGTACTACAAAGGAAGCTCAACCATATCTTTCTAGCTTTCTTTGTACAAGCTGCCTTGACAAAACTAAAACTCCACTCAGAGATAAACAGGTATTCATAACAGATCAACTTCTTTTATTACCAGGTTTTCTTTTTCAAGTTCTGGACACGCTCACGTTAAGGAGGATGTTTGGTGCATCATGTGACTCTTTTTTTAGCATGAAATAACCACTGAAGCTATGAAGAATTTAAAAAATATATTGCGGCAAAAAGTAACACTGTTGCAGCACATAAAGCTAGAGAAGGTCACTGTCAGAAAATTACTAAATTGACTTAATGAGGCTTTTTAATTTCTGCTGTTTAAAACTGCACATAATTTAGCTTTGGGTGGCTCACCCAAGTAAAGTCTAAAGTGTTTTGGGGAATTACTGCATAGACATACATATTCAGCCCAATATACACTGCCCTGAACAGTCCCACCTGGATTTAACTAAGCAAAAAAGGCAAGATCCTTCCACTGGATAATTACTGTAGTGATTAAAACGTTTCAGCTGACAACAAGTTATTGAACCCTAACTGATGCAGGTGAGCAGCTTCTCATTTCTTAAAAAAACCATGTCAGGGACATATCCCCTGTGCTTGTGGAAAAGATGTTACTCTGTTTCAGAAGGGTCAAATTATTGGCCTGCATCAAGCAAAGAAAAAACTGCATAAGGAGATTGATGAAACTGATTGATGCTGTTGTCTTTGCAATTCTGTTGTATTTACATTTTACACAATTCCCAGCTTTTTTGTAATCAGGATTGTAGATACATCATTTGCCCTACTATGAATTACATCTAGTGTCATTCCAAGAATTGCTTTCAGAGTTACTTAATGCAATATCTTATACATTGTTACATAGTGGCAAAAATTGATTTATAAAAAGTTACAATTGGCATTGCCCAAAATATATGTTAGTGTATAGCCATGGCCTCTCCATAGCCCCCCCAACAATCTATGTACAGTATGTTAAAGTTTTTTGCCAGCATCCTGATGGGTTTCAGATGTTTGGAGTTGCCATTTTATAAACGTATACATTCTAAACCCTCTTCACCTCTGAAAAATATTATTAAATGCTGAATAATTTCAAGCAAAGGAACATTATCTCTAAAGTTTATTCATTTATTCTTTATTTAGATTGAGGTGGTGCAGTCTCTCAGAGATCTGCTGCGCTTCTCTGGGTTCAGCACTGAAGTCCAACCCGTCCCATCTGAGACAGCTGGAAACCCGAGAGACAACGAGTTTACAGGATTCAGGGGTGAAGCTGCTGTGGGGATTTTCTGGAGAGTCCACACTGTAGACTGAAGACTCTGAGGTCAGACACCATTTTTGACTTCTGTGTTGAGATTAAATGATGTTGAAAGTTGGGTGGGCACTAAACTGCAAAGGGAGAAGGCTGCTGTTATACTGATCCACACTGAGTATCTTCATGCTGAAATTTGTTTTCTTCCTCTGTGGTTTAGTCCCCTTGACTGTGGCTGAGCAATGGGTTTTGCTACACATTTAAAAAACCTTAAACAAGAAAAATCTAAACTGGATATTCGCTCTGAACCTCTGAAACTTTTAAATTTTACATTTTTAATCACTCACTGTATTTCACATAAAAAGATATTAAAAATTACATAAATTACAATGAATCAATAATGATCTCTATTTCAACTAATTCGGAACAATAGCAAAATTTTATTATTTTTTTTCTTTTTCCATCATTTGTATAAAGAATAATAGGTGCATATATGACTGAAAGGTTTAAACAAGGGGCTGCATTTTGTAATCAGTTAATCTAATGATTATTTTTTCGATAAATTGATTAATCTATCAGTCTAACAATTTTTAAAAAAATTTTTTGTATTAATATAACAGTTTTACTAAAATTTTACTTGATTTACCTAAAATACATATTGTTATGGTTTGGACATTTTCGTGGTCATTTCCTGTTTTATTTTGTAGTATTGGTTTCCCTTGTGTGTCTTTGTTACTTTTACTTCCTGTCTTTGTCCTTTTCCCGCCCTTGGTTTATTATGATTGGTTCACCTGTTGTTGTCCACCCACCTGTGTTTGATTACCTCCCTGTCTATTTAGTCCCCGTGTTTCTCTTTGTCTTTGTCAGTTCGTCGTGTTGTTTTTTTGGGTGTTTCTGTTTTGCCTGCTGTGCTCCCTGTGGGTTCCGTTTCCATTTGGATTTCCTGGTATTCCTGTTGGATTTATTTTTTTCCCCTTTGGTGTTTTTTGGTTCTTGGTTTCACCTGGATTTTGCCATTTTCTGTTTTTGGATCCCTTTGTTTCAAGTAAGCCTGTGGTTTGAAAGTTTTCTTTTTGTTTTTTTATTAAATTTTGAAGTCTGCTCCAGTGCCCAAGTCTGCATTTTTGGGTCCAGCACCTTTGTATTTTTAGTGACTTTACACCAAACCCTAAACATATCAAAACCTGTCTCATTAATATTTCAAAAAAATTTATTCAATCATTAAAAAAAATAGACAGCTAAAGCACATTATTTAAAAATTATAACAGTGGCATTTTTTTAAAGTTTTTCTAATTTCCATCCTTATGTAATAGACCCCTTGTCAAATGCCTGGTCAGAAAATACTGGGCCTTAAATTCAGAAGGAGCTGTGATGCATATGCAATTTAATCACTAATCACTGTGTCAACCCTTCACTGAGATGAATAATCAATATTTTGACTTAAAACTTGACTGGTTATGGGCATGGAGTTATTTCATCACTGGAGTCATATGCAGGTAAGATGATTCACTGGCAGTGTATTTTTGCATCTAGTGCGGGGCAAAGAAAATTATTGAAATGAATTACAAATGAGGAAAGGGAGATCTGGGTTTAGAAATAAACTGTTAGTGAAATCATGAATACTATTGACTCATTATCAAGTGGGGAAAGCAAGTGGTCCGGATGGCCTTCCAGTCAAGATATATAAAACGTTTTAAGAATATACTTGCCCCCCTATTGGGAAAAATATGTTTTTTTTTAACACTCTCTCTTGGTTAAGAGTCTTCCTTCTACCTTTCAATTAGCTACAATTACAGTTATCCCAAAAAAAATAAAGATCCAGAAGATCCAGCATCATATAGACCTATTTCAAATCAAAATACAGACTCCAAAAATACTGGCGGAAACTCTCAGCTTATAAGACTCGCACCTTCATTCCAAGGTTAATCTCTCTTATCAGACAGGATTTATTCCCGGGAGGCAGGCTTATTCTAACATCAGAAGACTATTGGGAGTAATGCAAATACATTAAAAATAAGAACAAAGATGCATATATTAGTAAGCTTAGATTGCAGAAAAAGCTTTTGATAGAATTGAATGGATGTATTTTCTTTAAAGTTCTTTACAAGTTTTCTTTTCCTGAAACATTTATACATTTGGTTAAGTTTTTCTTTATACTGATCCAAAATCAGTGATCTCAGTAAATGGCTCACTCTCGTCCATTTTTCCATTCACAGAGGTACTAGACAAGGGTGCCTCTGTCACCATTGTTGTTTGCTCTTGTCATGGAACCCCTGGCTGAAGGGTATCAGAATGAATGATAAAATAACTGGTATAGAAAACTAAGAATAGCTTGCACAAATTTGTTTTGTATGCTGATGATGTTTTTTTGTTTTTAACGAACCCAAAAAACCTCTTTGCCAGAACTTATAGAGGTTATTAATGGGGTTCAGTAGTTTTTCAGGATATAAGATTAATTTTTTGGGAAGTCAGGTGGCCCTACTAATGGGCCCGGACTAAGAGGAGTAAGCACGACACCCCATTCCAGTTGAATAGGATAGGTATCAAATATTTGGGCATTTTTATCCATATGAGCTGCAGCAATTAATAAAATACAATTTGGTACCTGTTATTGCCAAACTCAAAAGCAATTTACAAAGATGGTCTGTGCTTCATCTTTCTATGATTGGAAGGATTGCATTAATTAAAATGAATATTTTACCAAGGATATGTTTATCCCATTCAAATGCTGCCAATTGATGTTCCAATTAAATACTTTAGGAATCTGCATAAATATTTATGTAAATTCATATGGGATAACAAGAGACCAAGATTTAAATTAGTCAGACTGCAGCTTCCCATTTCTAAAGGAGGCCTCTCTGTACCTAACTTTTGGTTCTACCACTGGGCTTCTCAAATGAGACATATTTCACATTGGTTGAAAGAGGATTCTAAAACAATATTCACAGATTTAGAAATGATAGGGTGTGAATCACTATTACCATCCGATTTACCATTTATAGAGAAAACTAGCTTGCATTCTTTGATACAAGACAATTTTGTGGTTAAAAACATTTTAAGCACTTGGTATAAAATATGTAAATATTATGGGATGGAGGGATCCTTATCCTTTCTTGCACCTGTGGTCAATAATCCTCACTTCCCCCCCTCTTGCATAGACATCGGATTCAGGAGATGGCGGGAAGTTGGGATAATTAATATGAGGGATCTGTTCGATGGACGAGTGATGAAATCATTTTCTCAGTTGAAAACAGAGCACAGACTAGAACAAACCCAATTTTTAGATATTTGCAACTGAGGAGTTATGTGCATTCAGTCTCCCAATATAAAAAGAAGGCTGAGATCAGTTTTCCTGAAAAAATGTTGGTTAAATCTGTTTCAGTACATAAAAAGACATTAAGTTATTTGTTTGGGGAACTTGTTAAATGTGAGAAAATGAATACTGATGTTAGTAGATGTTCCTGGCAATTGGATTTTGGGACCACAATAAGTAAGGATGATTGGGAAAAAATTTTATTAAATGCAAAAAAGATTACTTGCTCAAGTATATCTCACGAGACTCAATTTAAGATCATTCATAAACTGGCTCATCAGATCCAAGTATGATCCTGATTGTACTATAATTTGCCCAAAATGTAATACCGGCAAAGTTACATATTTTCATGTCTTCTGGGAATGCCCAAATATTGTTAAATTTTGGTATAGTGTCAAAAGGAAAATTGATGGTATGCTGGGATGTAGGTCAACATTAAACCCAGGCATTTGTATATTAGGACTAGATGAGGGAGAAAAGCATGCTGCTAAGTATAAATATATATTGAGAATCTGTTGGTACGCAGCAAGGTTATGTTTTCTTCAAAGATGGATAGGTGATACATCTCCAGATGTTTCTCTCTGGTTTGAAAAATTCCTGAATCTAATTCCACTTGAAAGGTTATCATACATAAATAGGAACAAAATGGTCCAATTCCTGCTTACCTGGCAGCCAGTCTTAATTAGTCTAGAAGAGGAACTTCAAATTGGGCTTCAGAAGTACATGAATATATCAATATTGAACTCTAATTATTATTCATTTATGTACCCATGTATGTATGTATGTACTTATGTATGTATGTTGTCGTCGTCTTATGTGAACCATGCACTTCCAGGATGTTAAATTCGCATGGCTTATCTTGGGGTTGGGTGGTCCCCATTGGACAGCGACAACAAATGAGATTTACCTAGAAGAACTGTGACTGTTATTACTATTAAGATACGTCTTTTACTACTGCTTCCCATGAATCAAAGTGTGAGTGTGTTGTGTGAATGTGTGTACGTAGGCTCATGTGGACAGCCTAATACTTTTTCTATGTTCTATGCTCACATAGATTAGGTGTCATTCATGTGTCGTCCGTACGTGCCTGTTTCCCTCAGGATAGGGGTGGGTGGGTGGGTGGGGGTGGGTTATGTTATATTCATTTATGAATTTCAGGAAGAATGGTGTGCATATATGTATTTCTCAGTTGTGGTTTACAGATGTTGTTTCTGGAACTGTTAAATATGTACACTTACTATGGAACACTATTAATAATAATAAATATATTGAATGAGAAATGAATTACAGTGTATAACGTTTAGTTTATTTTATCGTGCTTGGGTGGTGACAGAGAGTAAACGGGTGATGCTGCTGTCTTGCTGCTGCTACTGCAGGAGGATAGATCACTCGGTGTTTCACTTTCAGCACTCATATGGAGCAGCAGTACTGCTGTGATAACACATGTCCAGTTTGTGGAGATTCCAGAGAGCCATACTGTTGCATCTCTGTCAAAAATAATCCCACACTTCAGATGATAGCAGTGAGTCTTGTTCTCTGCAGCTTGTTCTGAATCTGAATCTCTTTTTTTTTTCAAAATTTTTTATCTGGTGAAGCTTAAGAGGTGAGGTCACTTTTTCAAAGTTGTTATTCATGTTAATGAGAGGTCACTGCTTTGTCACTGTTTGTAGTCAATTGAATGCAAGTTGAAAAGTATTTGCAAATCATTGCTTTCTGTTTTTGTTTGCATTTTACACAACATCAACTCTTCTGTAATCAGGGTTGTAGACACATAATTTTCCTACTATAGTTTACATCTCCTATCATCCCAAGAATTGCTATCAGATTTACCAATTCAATAGTTAATACTTTATTCAGCGTCAAAAATAGATTTCCAAAAGTTATCTAACAATGGGTAGTGCAAAAATGTATGTGTCTATAAGTGTGTAGCCATGGTCTTGCCACATCCCCTCCAACATCTATGTATGTTACAGTTTTGAATCAGCATCCTGTTGGGTTCAGGTGTGTGGAGTTTTCATTTTCTAAATGTATTCATTCTAAACCTTCTTCAGCTCTGAACATATTATTAAACACTGAATAATTTCAAGCAGGAACATTGTCTTCTAAAGTTTCTATTTTTTCTTCAGATTGTGGCGGTGCAGTTTGTCAGAGCCCAGCTGCACTTCTCTGGCCTCAGCTCTGAAGCCCCAACCCCTCCCATCTGACAGAGCTGGAGCTGAGTGAAAACGAGCTGCTGTGTGATTTTCTGGGGAGTCCACACTGTAGACTGGAGACTCTGGGGTCAGTTCATTGACTCTCTGTTACTATTGTAGATCTGATATGTGTAATTAAAGGAGCAATATGCAGCAGCTATGTGTTCTAAAATGAGTACAGCAGTCCAAATAGTGAGTTGGAGCCATAGACTGTATATTAAATATGTTGAAATCCTATTTAATATACTGTCTATTGTTGAAGAAAGTTGTTTCCCCCCACCCCCTTCTCCCCAGACTAAAGCTCACACAGGCTGCAGGGACTCTGTAGGAGTGCAGGACACACGCAACATAATTGTATAACAACTGTAAGTTGATCAGCTGTTTATAGTTTGTCAGTTGTCTCTCAATCTAAAGTGAAGTCTGTTAGCCTTTTGAAAACAAAAGCCCACTGCTCTGAAAATACACACACTGAAGTTGGAGTTTAGTGACTAACTGCCTTTCTGCCTGCCAGAATCTGTTAACATGTTGCTCAATGATTTCTCACAACTTATAAACAGACAATAACATTCAGCATTCATTTTAATTCTAACATGAAAAGGCCTGGAATAGAAATTTCATAGGAGGACACTACGGCTGTAGCATTGTTGTCAGAGAAGCGAGTGCTTCAACTCAACATGTTTCCCTAATCTCTGATGGCATATCATGGTCATTTTATATTTTAGGATAAATTACAGTAAATATATTACAAATTTTTCCTTTAACAATTAAACCCTAATTTATTTTCCTGCATAACTTCCAACTATAAAGTTGTAAATTTCCTTTTGTTCATATTTTCATGTTTCTTTATCTATATTTAGTCTGCAGTCACAAGAGACAAGAAAATGTCCTCTGTATACTAATATTTGTTTAACTCGATCAAGTTTACTTGTTGAAGTTGAAATATTTTGTGGGTTCCCATTAAATTTCAATATTCTTTCCACAAATTATGTCTTATCATTGATATTGATCCTTCGGAAGGCACACACACCCACATAGAGGATAACAGATCAAATCATGTTTCCAAATGCAGCTGTTTAAATAATCAATATTTTTTCTCCTCTAAGTGTCTGAATTTGAGGACATCTGGATGATACACACCGATCAGGCATAACATTATGACCACCTGCCTAATATTGGGTAGGCCCCCTTTTTGCTGCCAAAACAGCCCTGACCCATCGCGGTATGGACTCCACTAGACCTCTGAAGGTGTGCTGTGGTATCTGGCACCAAGACGTTAGCAGCAGATCAGTCTTTTAAGTAAGTTGCGAGGTGGGGCCCCCATGGATCGGACTTGTTTGTCCAGCACACACTGTGTATTCTGACACCTTTCTATCAGAACCAGCATTAACTTCTTGAGCAACAGTAGCTCGTCTGTTGGATCAGACCACACGGAACAGCCTTCGCTCCCCAAGTGCATCAATGAGCCTTGGCCACCCATGACCCTGTCACCGGTTCACCACTGTTCCTTCCTTGGACCACTTTTGATAGATACTGACCACTGCAGACCAGGAACACCCCACAAGAACTGCAGTTTTGGAGATGCTCTGACCCAGTCGTCTATTCATCACAATTTGGCCCTTGTCAAACTCGCTCAAATCCTTACACTTGCCCATTTTTCCTGCTTCTAACACATCAACTTTGAGGACAAAATGTTCACTTGCTGCCTAATATCCCACCCACTAACAGGTGCCATGATGAGGAGATAATCAGTGTTACTCACTCCACCTGTCAGTGGTCATAATGTTATGCCTGATCGGTGTATGTGGAACAGTGATATTATGATGACCCATAAAAAACACAACGACAAAGTCCTTCTACTCATTTAAGAGAAAAGCTCATCGATAAGGACAAAGTTATCCTGAGCTACACATTTAAAACTGGAACACATCTGATTGGATAATAAATTAATTTTTATCTTCATAATTTGTTCTTTATTCAGATTGAGTGGCTGCAGTTTGTCAGAGATCAGCTGTGCTTCTCTGGCCTCAGCTCTGAAGTCCAGCCCCTCCCATCTGAGAGAGCTGCAGCTGAGTGACAACAACCTGTCGGATTCAGGAGTTAAGTTACTGTGTGGTTTTCTGGAGAACCCAGACTATAGACTGGAGACTGGAGACTAAGAGGTTAGTAAAGGGTTGGAGTCAGTATGCTGGTTTCAGCAGTATTGTATCAAACACAGCTGCTTTCCTCAGTGAAGTTATGAGAGGAGAATGGTGACAGGCTTTAGGATTTTTCTTTCAACACTAAACAACTGAACAGTTCATTTCAGTGTGCAATTTGTGTGATAATGCACCATTAAGATGAATACCGATAATATGTTATAATAATATATACTAACTAATAATATAATATGTTATAATACCGACATAGGCATATTTTTCTGTGCATTTTTCAGCTCAAAAAGTATTTTGTTGCAGTTTCACATCAATATTCACTTTCAATATCTGGCAAATAGGATACTGAGCTAGTTTCTGTTATTTATGGTATCAATTACTTGACAAAGGCAGGGACAATAATTTAGACTAGACTAACATTTTTGAGTTCAATCCACTCTGTCCATTGAGGAAGATCCATAATGTACTTATCAACTTCCAGCATTTACTGATGGGCATTCAAAATGCATTTAACTTACTCAGTCTGACCAGAAGCAAGGACAATATGTATCCCCACTGCTGCAATACATGATGGTATTTATTGATTAGTCCGTGACCATCCATTGCACACCACTTTTCACAATGCATTGTGGGATACTTTGAGTATCAACAAAAGTATCAATACCTCAATACTTTTCAATACCACATGATTAAAAATGATATACTACTAACATTCAAAAGTATCGAAAGTACCAAAGCTGAAAGAAGAGATTTAAGTATATATCCAACATCTCAGTTCAGTGTTTATTTTCCTGCAAAAAATTTGGCTTGCAGCCGAACCAGACAGTGTCTAGTAACTTTTTCTGTAGCAGAACTGTGTGCAGGTTGTTATTTTAAAAAAAGAAAAAAAATATCCTATCCTGATGATGAGAGGATGAGATCATCAAAACTGCCCAATCAACATCACGTCACTTGATAAAAGACTTCTGTGGAGGATACACCATTGTTTCCTCGCTCAGCTCCTTCAGAAGCCTCCTTTCTCCTCGCTCCTCATCTCATGGATTCATGGAATTGGAAGATCCTTCATGATGGCAGATAGGGAACTACTTACAGGTCGATGGAGGAGTGAGGAGGTGAGGAAGCATAAATTAGCAAAATGAATCACAGTGTGACAGTCATCTAAATCCTTCATTTAACGTTCACAAGTGGCCTCATCCATAAGTCATCCAGCATTTAACTATTGGATTTGGGTACATTATTTTTGATGATGGTTATTTATTGCTGACTACATATGGATGTATTAGTGCTTGATAGTTAAGGCATCCTTGTGTAAATAATATTTACTGCTGTGTTTTCATTAGTTATTGCTAGACTTGCACCGATTACAATTTTTTGGGCCGATACCGATTTCCGATTTGCAGAGTGCTTGGACGGCCGATACCGATTTTGGCCGATTCCGATTTCATTTTTTCCAAACCACTTTACAGTACACAAGATATAACAAAATTTTCTAACTTTCCTTTATTAGAACATTTTATCCAAGATACAACCAGCTTTTCAATAATCATGTCTTTGCTAAAACACACTCTACATTAATAAATAATATGGAACTTTTTGTCTACTATATCATCATCATATCAAAGCATGTGCTATATTATTCCTAAAATTTAATTTTCATTCGCGGTAGTGTGTGTTTTCTGGCTCCCATTTGCTACCAGCTGAGTACACAGGGTGCTTTTATTAATTGGTTAATGATCACAAATCACCATGAATTCAAGCATGTCTGATTATGAATGCACTTAATACAATAACTTTTGCCTCTACCATCTTAATGAGACACATGACATGCTGTCTGCCACCAGCTTTGTGTGGAAATACTTCAAAATATTAAACAATGAAGATGCAAACTGTGCGCTGCGCTGGATGGATAAAATCCTCTGGACTTATGTTTGCTGCAACTTTTAAAATCTCAGATAAAATTCCAGGTGAAGCTCGAAGCTTCAAGATCACTGGATTTATACTTTATCCAAAACACGTCGGGGTGAAATACTGCATGTGATGGATTTACCATCAGCAGCTGGTTGTGGCAAAAAGTGCCCCTCACTCAAGAAAAATGCCAAAATCTCTAGGGAGTGCATACAAAGCCCTAGAGCAAGTGAGTGAGAGCTTTTTTTAGAGTTTTTGCTTTTTAACTTTCAGTGATAATTAACTTTATTAATTCTACGATGTTGAACATCGCAGTGGGCGCGGTGCGAGCCGTCTGCTGCGCTCAGCAGCAGCCTGTGAATGTGAATGAAATCTGGAACCTGTTTCAGCTCAATATCATGACTTTGAAAACACCAAATGACTTTTTTTTAACGGATTTCGTTAGATTAAAATATGTAGAGCTGTAAAATATCACTTCCATGAGGTTGTTCAGTCAGACAGTAACAGATCACAGGCTGAACTTGGCATTTCATCCTCCTGTGCAGCCGCAGAGAAGGTCAAGTTGTACGCAACCTGCAGTTTATAATGTTGATTAATATTGAAATTGCGTTCTTCTTCCTCAATAATAATTATTAATACCAGCAGAAAATACACTAAAGTGGTCAGGTAGGGAACCTACATACATCGGGATAGAGCGCCTCTGTTTCCAGGATAGAAAATGTAATTTTCGGGAAAATATTAATCCCTACACCCCCAAAAGGCTCTGTCAAACTACGAAGTATGAAATCGTGCAAAAATAACTACAGAAAATAACAGTAAAACAGTACTGAACAAACAAACAAATGAACAAAGTTGGGATCAGCACTGTGGAAAGCGCTGCGGCATCAGTGCCTTGAGAGAGCGCAGCGGAACCAAACACGTGGGGCAAAGCATGTTATAGCCTGCTATAAATGTAATCATTAATTGTCACATACTGAGCACTACTGAAAACAACATGCAGAATACAGTGTATACTGGTGTTGTACGCAGTAAGCAGTATGTATGTGGTTTCGAATACAGCCGCAGTTGGCCCACGGGCCGTAGTTTGGACACCTCTGGATTAGTCGTACCAAACGTTTTCGGTGTTGTTCCTCCATGACCTATTTTAGCCTCACAGGTGTTGCATACTGCAAATTTGTGATCCTCCTCACACACTTCAAAAAATTTCCATACGACCGACATGGTGTAGGTCACCAAAGCCGTGAGTTGCACATGTGCGTGTTTGTGTGCTGCTGATGTTATTGACCTGGGCAGGCTGACATAAGGGCTGACGTATCCCATGAGGCATTGTGAGGGTTCAAGGACTGCTCATCGCTTTGCAACGTGTTAGCATATAACCAAAAAGAAGAGGCAATGTGTTTGCTTAGTGTGTTGTTTGTTTTTTTTTGTTGTTTTTTTTTTTGCTGCCGCAACGCGGTGGGAATTTGACGGACGCTTTAGACTGGCTAATTTTAGACTGACCGGCCGGTCGCAGGTCATGGCTGATCACGTGAAAACCGGCCCGATTCCGAGCATTGCCGATAAATCGGTGCAAGTCTAGTTATTACATACATTGACATACTTTTAAGTTGCTATTCACGTTAGTTTATGTTAGTAATCTTTTATGATAATCTTATGGAATTACAATCAGCACACTGCATTGTAAAAAGATCTATGGATTTAAAGCCTGGAGATGTTGCATTAGTCAATGAGGATAAATTGCCCAAACATCTTTGGAAGATGGGAAGAATCACATAAGTATATGTGGACAGAGATGTAAAAGTACAGTCTTGTCTTGTGATGCTGCCTTCCCAGATTACTTTGAGAAGACCAGTTCAACTACTTTGTCCTGTTGAGCTGAATTAGTGATGAGCTGACTGGAGTCAGTCTTCCATGATCAATAAGTCATGTTATATTTACAGTTATATTAGCATGTATATGTCTTGGTTTATCATGGGTACATTATTTTTGATGGTTGGTTTATTGTCAACTACATATGGATGTCTTATCATGCTGGGCTGCTGGGAGCCAAGCCAGTATTCCCTGCCATCAAACAGAGTGGAGTGTCTCAGGGGAACGTGCTTCACTGTACAAAAGCACCACTTTTACTTTTCCACAATAGACCAGGCTCAGTAGCTTTGTGGTGAGTGCGGCTGGTCTCAGGGATGAACACAGCCTTCATGAACGTCAGGGAACACAGCACTGAGGTGGTGTTCATTCTGGGTTTGGCTCTCTGCACCCCAGGGCTAACCAAGCTAACTTATGCACTGCCTGCGCGCTGCCGTTGGGTCGTTTAGTCACGACTTGGCCCCAGGCTGCTGGGAGACCGGCTGGGCTGGAACACCATGTCGGTACTGTGACCTGATCCCTGTCGTCGTACTGGCCTCCGCTTGTCTCAGAGGCTGTGTTAGTCCTGGTACGGCCATGTTCACTAGAGAGAGGGGATGACATGCTGCAAGTGGGCCACAGGTTGGAATTGAACCAGTGACCGCTGCAGAGGACTAACAGCCTTATGTACTACTTTAGCTGTGTGATGGGTGGCCATAACACACAGCACTATTGACTACTCTAAATGCTGATCAATCTCTATGAAAAGTCCCTCCCTATCTGCATTTTTTTTTTTTTTTTTTTTTTCTTTTACAAGAAACACATAACCAGTAGCCGTTCAAATAGCCGTTTCACTGGAACTTAAAAGTCAGCAGTG
>JAWZSL010000176.1:5000-20000 GCA_034769285.1 Lutjanus argentimaculatus
CCGGACAGGCCGCAGCCGCAGGCCGCAACCGGGGCGAGAACCCCTGGCCCCGTCTGAACTTAGGGGGACGAAGGCAACGGGTGCCTGCACGGCCCCCCAGCCGCGGAAAGGTCCGCCTCCGGGGAGGCGTCTTTCCGATTGATGGCAAAGCGAACCCTCAACAGGCGTAGCCCCGGGAGGAACCCGGGGCCACGCAAGGTGCGTTCGAAGTGTCGATGATCCATGTGTCCTCAATTCAACAATATTTTCTCGCAGCTAGCTGCGTTCTTCATCCGAGACGCACGACCGAAGTGATCCACCGCTAAAGAGGTTTGTCAAAGTTTTATGTTTTCTTTTCGGGGAGGGCCACCGTTTCCAGGAGACAGAGGGTTTTTTTTTTTTTCGAGAAGCGGGTCGTACGGTAAACCCCCGGCCGATCCAACCCCGTTAAGCCCCCCCCGCCGGGGGGCGGGGTTCAGAACGGGGAAGGAGACATTGAAAACCCACCACACCCTCCTCGCCCCCGAGGGAGCAGGAAGAGTTGGGTACCCCGGAAGGAGCCGCGGAAGGGCGACAGGCGACGCCTGCCGCACCCGCGCTCGAGGTTGAGGTTCCGATTTTTCGGCCCTGCGTTTCGGGCCGGACGCACGGCGCAGCCGGCTTCCCCCGGCGCCCCCGCCGCCCCACTCCCCCTTCCGAGCTTCGCGCGCCCCGACGTCGGCGGAGTCCGCAGCCCTCGGAGCGGGCCCGGGGCCGGGGGCGCGGCGCCGGAGCGGGAGGGTTCGGGGGGGTCGGCGGGGGTTTTCTTCTCGAGGCCGGGGAGGCCGGCGGCGCGGGTGGTCCGGTTTTCGAAGGGAGGTCTGGGGGCCGGGAACCCGGGACTAAAGAGCGATGGACGGGGCGGCGCCCGTGCACTGCGGACGAACGCGCTCACTACGGGAGACCCGCTACCGCAGAAGCCCGGGCAGAGGCGCCCGTGGGCGCTCCCTGGCGCGGACGGACCGCGGGCGGGGGACCCTCGGACCTGGCCTGCGACAAGCTATTCTCCTGTCTTGGCCGTCGGGGAGAGCCTTGCCCCGCGGGGCAGGGCCGGACCCCGGGCGACCCGTAATTGGATCCTTCCGCAGGTTCACCCTACGGAAACCTTGTTACGACTTTTACTTCCTCCTAGATAGTCAAGTTTGATCTCTACTCGGCGCTCCGCCAGGGCCGTGGACCGACCCCCCGGCGGGGCCGATACCGAGACCTCTCTAACCATCCAATCGGTAGTAGCGAACGGGCGGTGTGTATCAAAGGGCAGGACTTAATCAACGCAGCATTATGACCCCCCGCGCTTACCAGGAATATCCTCGTTCATGGGAAATAATTGCAATCCCCAATCCCTATCACGAGTGGGGTTCAGCGGTTTACCACCCTTCTCGCGTAAGGTAGACACCGCTGATTCCACTCAGTGTGGCGCGCCGCGTGCACCCCGGACATCTAAAGGGCATCACGAACCTGTTATTGCTCAATCTCGTGTGGCTGAAAGCCACTTGTCCCTCAAAGAAGTTTTGGACGCCGACCGCACGGGCCGCGTAACTAGTTACATGCCGGAGTCCCTCGTTCGTTATCGGAATTAAACGCAACAAATCGCTCCACCAACTAAGAACGGCCATGCTCCACCACCCTCCAAATCGAAGAAAGAGCTATCAAATCTGTCAATCCTTTCCGTGTCCGGGCGGGTGAGGTTTCCCTTGTTGAGTGTCAAAAATAAGGAAGCCCGCAGGCTCCACTCCTGGTGGGTGCCCCTTTCGTCAATTCCTTTTAAGTTTCCGCTTTGCAACCATACACCCCCCGGAACCCAAAGACTTTGGGTTTCCCGGAGCTGCCCGGCGGTCATGGAATAACGGCCGCCCCGGATCGCTATTTGGCATCGTTTCTGGTCGGAAACTACGACGGTATCTGACGTCTTCGAACCTCCGACTTTCGTTCTTGATTAATGAAAAACATTCTTGGCAAATGCTTTCGGCTTTTCGCCCGTCTTGCGCCGTCCCAAGTAATTTCACCTCTAGCGGCAAATACTAATGCCCCCCGGCCGTGCCTCTTTAATCATGGCCCCAGTCAAGAGAAAACCCACAAAAATAGATCGAGTCCTAATCCATTATTCTACTGCGGTATTCAGGCGACCGGGCCTGCTTTGAATCACTCTAATTTTTTCAAAGTGAACGCATCGGACCCCGCGGACACTCACTAAGAGCATCGAGGGGGCGCCGAGAGCAGGGCTGGGACAGAACGGTAGCCTCGCCTCGTACGGCGGACCGTCAGCTCGATCCCAGATCCAACTACGAGCTTTTTAACTGCAGCAACTTTAAGATACGCTATTGGAGCTGGAATTACCCGCGGCTGCTGGCACCTATACTTGCCCTCACAAAATGATCCCCGTTACAGGATTTAAAGTGTACTACTTCCAATTACAGGGCTCTGAAAGAGTCCTGTATTGTTATATTTCGTCACTACCTCCCCGAGTCGGGAGTGGGTAATTTGCGCGCCTGCTGCATTTCCTTGGATGTGGTAGCCCGTTCTCAGCTCCCTCTCCGAATCGAACCCTGAATCCCCGTTAACCACTGGTCCACCATGGTAGCACAATTAAAGTACCATCGAAAGTTGATAGGGCAACATTCGAATGAGACGTCGCCGCCACGGGGCCAGCGATCGCTCGAAGGTTATCTAGAGTCACCAAAGCGGAAGCGGACCGGGGCCCCCCAGAGGGTGAACCCCGCATGGGTTTTTGGATCTGATAATGCAACGCTATCCTCCCCCGGAGTCAGCGCTCGTTTAGCATGTATTAGCGTTTAGAATTTGCCACAAGTTATCCAAGTAACGTATAGCGATCAAAGGACCCATAACTGATTTAATGAGCCATTCGCAGTTTCACTGTACGGCCGGTGTGTACTTAGGACTTGCATGGCTTAATCTTTGAGACAAGCATAAGCACTGGCAGATGCCAACCCCCGGTAGCCCTCGGGGCACCGACCGGGAGCGGCGCGGGAACGCCGCCCCGCCGGCGTACCTCACGGGGGGTGGGAGACTGGCCTTACCGCCGGGTGGGGGAGGGGGCCCTCCTCCGGGGAGGAAGGTCCCCCGAACCCGGCGGGGCAAGCGTTGAGAGGCGAAAGAACGGACGGGGTCGTCGGGTCACCCTAGGAGGGGAGGGTTTCGAGAAACACGTGCATTTTCTCCGCAGCCGGCGCCAGCGCTGAAGCGGCCGGGTTCCGCCCCCCACCCCCCCGCAAGGCGGAGCCACGCGACCCCGCGGCGGGCCTGCCGTGGTAAGGCCGCTGGGACAGACGGGGCGGCTCGGTTCCTCGCTAAACCTAATCGTCGGCCCCAGGCCTGGGAGAGAGCGAGAGGGCTCCCGGTGGAGGGGCCTCCGCCCGTTGGCCCCGCGGCCGTGGACAACCCGCGGGGCCGGAGAACCGACCGCCCCCCAAACGCCGGCGCGAGGCCGGAGCCGGCGGGGGCCCTCCGATGGCGGGTGTCACGGTTGCCAATCGGTCGGTGGGTGCGTTAGGGTAAGGTAGGGTAGGTAGGGTAGGGTAGGGGTTAGGGTTAGGGTAGGGATAGGGTAGGTAGAGTAGGGTAGGGTAGGGTAAGGCGCAGCAGCGGTTTTGGAAAAGCCTGGAGCCAGCCAAAAAGAGGCCCCCGCCTCCTCCCCGTCGCGGTGCGGACCTGCACGATCTCTGAGGAAGGCGGGCTCCCTCGCGCAGGTCACGTCGAGCCTAGGTCCGGGCTCCCGAAATCGCCCGTAGAGCGGCTCGCGGATCCCGGCTGCCGAAGGTGCCCGCGGCTGATGGAAAAATGTGCCCTCACCCGCTGCCCGCCGCTTTCCCGTGCGAAACCACTGGAAAAAATGTCCGGTGGGGGGGGCTGCGGCCTCCGTACACCCCCCGGGGAGCGCCGCCCCAGCCTTCTTTATTCCATCCGGCCGCAAAACCACTCTCTTGAAAACAAAAGTGGAACGAAAAGTGGAACGAACGAACGACACGGAACGAAAACGGAACTGAACGGAACGAAAAAAGAAGAAAAAAGTGAAGAAAAAGAAGAGGGAAGAAAAAAAAAACCCGATACAACGGACGGGAGAGGAGGGAGTCCCTCACGCCTCTGGTTCCACTGTCAAAAAACACACGGGCCCAAACCCAGGCCCCGGCCCTGGACCCGGCCCAGGGCCGGGACCCGCTGGACGTCGATTGTGAATTTTCATTATTCGGCTGAACTTGCCCTTTTAATCATGCTTTGCATGCACCTGTAGCCAGCGGGCTCCTTCCCCAGCACCCTGGCCCTCCTCACGGGACCGGGACCGGGACCGGGACCCAAGCTCACCCCATACACCCACTGGATGTTTATTGTTTTTGGGCTGGGTGAGCTAGCCCTTTAATCAAGCTTTACATGCATCTGCAACCGGCAGGCTGCTTCCCCAACACCCTAGCCCACCACTCCCGGCCCCGGCCCCGCCCCGGCCCCGGCCCCGGGCTCACCCCTGGCACCCACTGGATGTTGATTGTGAATTTTCATTTTTCGGCTGAACCTGCCCTTTAATCATGCTTTGCCTGCACCTGTAGCCCAGGGGGGGGTTCCTTCCCCGGCACCCTGGCCCACCACCCAGGCCTCACCACCCATGCCCATGCCCATGCCCATGCCCAGGCACAGGCACAGGCACAGGCACAGGCACACACAGGCACAGGCACAGGCACAGGCCCCAAGCTCACCTCTGACACCCTCTGGCTCTCCTGGCCGGACGTTCATTGTTTTGGGGCTTTGCTGAGCCGGCCCTTTAATCACGCTTTGCACGCATCTGTAACCGGCAGGCTCCTTCCCCAGCGCCCTGGCTCTCTCCGGTGGGGCCGGGGGACTCGGGGACTCGGGCACCCAGGCACCCCCGCACCCACCCAGGGACCCGATCCCGACCACCTCCAGCTCGGGCCCCGACTCGGGGCTCGCTCACACCCCCCACTTCCAGACACCCTGGTGGGTGGGAGGCGCGCCTCCGCCTCCAGGACCCTGACCTCCACTAGGACCCGGGACCCACCCTTAAGCACCGCCGACTGACTGCACTTTGAAAAAACGCAGCTGCCGGATGTTCGTGCCCCTGGTACAGCGGCCGAAAGTTTCGCGGTCCTGGTAGCCCGGCCGACTTCCGCAGAGATGGAGGGGAGCTCGGCCGAGGCCTTACCCAGGGTCGAGGAGACTCCTCTCGGAGACCATGCGTACCCACAGCGGCGCCTCCCCGCCTCCAGGACCCTGGACCTCCACCAGACCCGGGGACCCACCCTTAAGCACCACCGCAGACCCCACGGAGCCCCCGAATGACTTGCACTTTGAAAAAAACCGCAGCTGCCGGATGTTTCGTGCCCCTGGTACGCGCGGCCGAAAGTTTTCGCGTTCCTGTAGCCCGGCCACTTCCGCAGAGATGGAGGAGGGAGCTCGGCCGAGGGCCTTACCCATGGTCGAGGAGACTCCTCCCGGGGAGACCACAGCGTACCCATCGCGCGCCTCGCCTCCAGGACCCTGACCTCCACCAGACCGGGGACCCACCCCTTAAGCACCACCGCCCAACGCCCCCGATGACTGCACTTTGAAAACCGCAGCTGCCGGATGTCGTGCCCCCTGGTACGGCGGCGAAAGTTTCGCGTCCCTGGTAGAGCGCCGGCCCGAACTTCCTGCAGAGATGGCGGGGAGCTCGCCGAGGCCTTACCCAGAGTCGAGGAGACTCCTCTTCGGGGAGACCATCGTACCCACGCGCCCAACCGGGCCTGAAAGAGTGTGGACTCTTGTGGTTTTTTTTTTTTGTTTTATTTCCGTTGTCCCCACCCCGCCCCTTTTCGTTCGGCGCCCTGTAGTCCCCCGGGGGCCGCCGAGGGGGAGGGAGGACCCCGGGGTCCGCACCCCGGGCGCGCGAAAGCTTGGAACGAGGGCTGACATATCAATAGATCGCAGCGAGGAGCATGCTCTCTACGTACGAAACCCTACCCAGAATCAGGTCGTCTGCAAGTGATTCAGCACCAGTTCTCCACAAACATGCGGTGGCGAGATAGGAGAGGGGGCGACCCATCATCCGGACCAGCGCCCCAGCCCCTGTCACGAACGCCGGGCCCCTACTCACGCGACCCCCCGAAGCCGGTTATCCGGGCAAACCAAAAAAAAAAAAAAAAAAAGTTCCGCGGCGCATGGTGTCGTTCCGTCTAAAGCCGGAATTCTGACATAAGAGGCTTCCAGTCATAATCCCACAGATGGTAGCTTTCGCACCAATGGCTCCCTACAGCAAGCACAAATACACGCAAATCTAACCTGCCGGTTCTCTCGTAATGAGCAGATTACTATTGCAACAACACATCATCATAGGGTAAAAACTAACCTTCTCACGACGGCCTAAACCAGCTCACGTTTCCCTATTAGTGGGTGAACTATCCAACGCTTGGTGAATTCTGCTTCACAATTGATAGAAAGCCGACATCGAAGGATCAAAAAGCGACGTCCTATGAACGCTTGGCCGCCCACAAGCAGTTATCCCTGTGTAACTTTTCTGACACCCTCCGCTTAAAACCCAAAAGTCAGAGAGGATCGTGAGGCCCGCTTTCACGTCTGTATTCATACTGAAAATCAATGATCAAGCGAGCTTTTGCCCTTCCTGCCCACGGGAAGGTTTCTGTCCTCCCTGAGCTCGGCCTTAGGACACCTGCGTTAACTTTTGACAGTGTACCGCCCCAGTCCAAACTCCCCACCGTGCCACTGTCCCCCCCGGAGCGGTCGCGCCCGGCGGTGCCGGGCGATTGACACCCAGAAAGCGAGATAGCCCGCTCGGGGCTCGCCTCCCCGCCCGCCTCACCGGTAATGAAAAAACGATAAGAGTAGTGGTATTTCACCGGCGCCCCCGAAGCCATCCACTTATTCTACACCTCTCATGTCTCTCACATGCCAGACTAGAGTCAAGCTCAACAGGGTCCTTCTTCCCCGCTGATTCTGCCAACCCGTTCTCTTGGCTGTGGTTTTCGCTAGATAGTAGTAGGACAGTGGGAATCTCGTTCATCCCATTCATTGCGCGTCCTAATTAATGACGAGGCAATTTGGCTAACCTTAAGAAGAGTCATAGTTACTCCCGCCGTTTACCCGCGCTTCATTGAATTTCTTCACTTTCCATTCAGAGCACTGGGCATGAAATCACATCGCGTCAACACCCCCGTGGGCCTTCGTCGATGCTTTGTTTTAATTAAACAGTCGGAATCCCCTGGTCCGCACAGTCTAAGTCAGCTGCTAGGGCGCCAGCCGAGGCGACACCGCCGGACACCGCCGCGCGAACGGGGGCTCCCAACGGGCCCGTAGCTGGGGAGATCCGCGAGAAAGGGCCCGGCGCGCGTCCCAGAGTCGCCGCCCCGCCGACCGCCGTACCCGGTCCCCCCCGTCCGCCGGCCCGCTTCCACCCCGGCGACGGACACCGCCCCCCGCGAAAACCCCCCGCCCGACGACGCGCGAGGCGCCGGGACGAGGGCCCCCCGCGAGGCGGAGCCGCGCGCCGGGCTTTTCCGCGCGGAGAGAGGAGGCGGCGGGACGACTGCTCCCCCACCGCGGCACGAGCCCAGCCCCAGCTTCCGCACCCCAGCCCCGACCGAACCCAGCCCTTTAGAGCCAATCCTTATCCCGAAGTTACTGATCTGATTTGCCGACTTCCCGTACGCACCATGATCTAACATGCCAGAGGCTGTTCACTTGAGACCTGCGCGGATTAAGGTACGGCCTGGCGCGAGATTTACACCTTCTCCCTCGGATTTTCAAGGGCCACAGCGAGGAGCTCACCGACGCCGCCGGAACCGCGACGCTTTTCCAGGGCACGGCTCACCACCCACTCTCTCGGGGCGAACCCATTTCCAGGGCGCCCTGCCCTCTTCACAAAGAAAAGAGAAACTCTCCCCGGGGCTGCCCGCCCAGCTCTCCGGGATCGTTTGGCGTTACCGCAGCTGACCCACTCGGCGGCCGCCAGCTCCGCCGACTCCCAATTCCGGGGATCTGAACCCGACTCCCCTTTCGATCCGGCCGGGGGGCGACGTAGGCCATCGCCCCACCCTTCCGAACGGCGTTCGCCCATCTCGTAAGGACCGACTGACCCATGTTCCGAACTGCGGTTCACATGGAACCCTTCTCCACTGTCGCCTCAAAGTTCTCGTTTGAATATTTTGCTACTCACCACCAAGATCTGCACCCGCGGCGGCCTCCACCCGGGCCCACGCCCTAGGCTCTCCGTGCTCACCGCTGGCGGCCCTCCACTCGCGCGGCCTAGCCCGTCGAGGACTCTCGTTGCCGGCGACGGGCCGGGTATGGGCCCGACGCTCCTTCCCATCCATTTTCAGGGCTAGTTGATTCGGCAAGTGAGTTTTGTTACACACCCTTAGCGGATTCCGACTATCCAGGGCCACCGTCCTGCTGTCCTATATCGACCAACACCTTTTCGGGGTCTGATGAGCTTCGGCATCGGGCGCCTTAACACCCTGGCGTTCGTTATTCATCCCCGCAGCGCCGTTCTGCTTACCAAAAGTGCCACTGCAGCTCGCATTCCCGCCCGCTCCAAGCCAGCGAGCCGGGCTTCTTACCCGATTTAAAGTTTGAGAATAGTTGAGATCGTTTCGGCCCCAAGACCTTCTAATCATTCGCTTTACCAGATAAAACTGGCCGAGGCTGAGCGCCATCTATCCTGAGGGAAACTTCGGAGGGAACCAGCTACTAGATGGTTCGACTTTAAGTCTTTCTGCCCCTATACCCAGGGCGGACGACGCGATTTGCACCGTCAGGGACCGCTACGGCCTCCACCAGAGTGTTCCTCTGCTTCGCTTCGCCCTGCCCAGGCATTAGTTCACCATCCTTTCGGGTCCAATCGCACGCGCGTCACGCCCACCTCCCCGACGGTGCGGCGAGACGGGCCGGTGGAGTGCGCCCGAACCACTCCGCGGAGGGGCCGGAATCCCACCTCGAAGACGCGCGTGTCAAATCGGCCTGGCGCCTCACTTTCATTGCCCACGGGGTTTCGTGCACCCCTCTGACTCGCGCAGTCGCGTTAGACTCCTTTGGTCCCGTGTTTTCAAGACGGGTCGGGTGGTTGTCCGACATCGCCGCAGACCCCTGACGCCTTTTGGCGTGGGCCGGTCCCCGCCCGGCGACGCGACGCGGTTGGGGCGCACTGAATGACAGTCCGCCCCGGTCGACAGTCGCGCCGGGAGCGAGGGGGCCCCCGTCCCTCCCCGCGAAGGGGGAGAGAGGGCCGCAGCGAGCACTTAGTCCACGGCCCGGGAAGCGGCGAGGTCCGGGCGGGGGGCGCGGTAAAGCTCGCGCCGAGCCCCGCGAGCCACCTTCGCCCTGATCAGCCGGGCCTTTCCAAGCCGACCTAGAGCCGGTCGCGGCGCACCGCCGCGGAGGAAAGCGCCCCGGGGGCCAGCCGCGCCGGGGAGCAGGTCCCCGCGAGGGATCCTCCCGCACCGAAGGAACCGACCATACCCCCGAGTTGAATCCCCCGGGCAGACTGCGCGACCCCCCAACCGTTTACCTCTCAACGGTTTCACCGCCCTCTGAACTCTCTCTTCAAATGTTCTTTTCACTTTCCCTTAAGTACTTGTTGACTATCGGTCTCGTGCCCGGTATTTTAGCCTTAGATTGGAGTTTACCCACCCGCTTTGGGCTGCTTTCACAAACAACACAACCCCTGACTCCGAGAAGACGGGGCCCCTCGGCGCGACGGGGGCCGTTACCGGCCTCGACAAAAAACCGTCCAACAAGGCTGCGCCTCGATCAGAAGGACTCAGGACCACCGAGCGACAATACCGGCAACACGGTCGTTCCCCGACACCACAACTTTCCCGCGTCCGCACCGTCGGACGGGGGATTCGGTGCTGGGCTCTCCCTCTTCGCTCGCCGCTACTGAGGGAATCCTGGTTAGTTTTCATTTTCCTCCGCTTAGTAATATGCTTAAATTCAGCGGTTGGTCCTCGTTCAGATCTTGAGGTCGTAGTGGAAAGGGGTCGAGAGCGTGGCTCTCCCGCGGGAGGCTCACGTGCTTCCGGGAGGCCCGGGGGCCCTCGGAGGCGAGCGCGTCCGCGAGGCCGGGGGTCCCCCCGCGCCGCGACCAGCCGGAACCTCCGAAGGCGCCTCCGCCCCGCAGATAACCCACCCCCGCTGGGCGTTCCCCCCCCGCCGGAACCGGTCGCACGCGTGAACGCGGGCAGCGCGGAGAGACAGTTCTGTCCACCGCAGCCGCAGCCCGACTCATGCGGGGCCTCGAAGAGCGCCCCTCCCTCCGGGGGCCGGAGGAAGGAGGGAGAGAGGACGGGGCACTGGAGCCGACGGAGGCGGAAGGGCGTGGGGGCCGGACAGCGCCGCGCCGCAGCCCTGCAACCGGGGGCGAGAAACCCTGGCCGTCTGAAACTTAGGGGGACGAAGGAGACGTGTGCCTCGACGGCCCCAGCCGCGAAAGGCGCCTCCGGGGAGGCGTCTTTCCTTCCGATTGATGGCAAAGCGACCCTCAGACAGCGTAGCCCCCGGTAGGAACCCGGGGCCCGCAAGGTGCGTTCCGAAGTGTCGATGATCAATGTTGTCCTGCATTACACAGTAGTTCTCGCAGCTAGCTGCTTTCTTCATCGACGCACAGCCAGTGAATCCACCGCTAAGAGTTGTCCAAGTTTTTGGTTTCTTTTCGGAGGCCACCGTTCGGAGACAGAGGGGTTTTTTTTTCGACAAGAGGGTCGTGACGGTAACCCCCGGGCCGCTCCATCCGTTTAAGCCCCCCCGCCGGGGGGCGGGGTTTCAGAACGGGAGGAACATTGACCCCCCACCTCGCCCCGGAGGGGAGAGGAGAGTTGGTTAACCCGGAGGCGCGCGGAGGGCACCAGGGCGAGTCGCCGCCGCACCGCGCTCGAGGTTGAGGTTCCCGAGTTTTTTCGGGCCCGGCGTTTCGGGCCCGGATCCGCACGGCGCGCCGACTCCCCCGCGCCCCCGCCGCCCCCCTCCCCCTCCGAGCGTCGCGCGCCCCGACAGCGCGAGTCCGTCAGCCCTCGGAGCGGCCCGGGGCGGGGGCGCGCCGCCGAGCTTGGAGGGTTCGGGGGGGGGTTCGGCGGGGGTTTCTCCGAGGCCGGGGGAGGCCGGCGGTCGGCGGGTGGACCCGTTCGACAGGGGAGGTGGGCCGGGACCCGGGACTAAAGAGCGATGGACGGCGGACGCCCGCGCGACGGCGGACGAACAGCAGCGCCTCGGGAAACCCCCCCGCGAGAAGCCCGGGCAGGGCGCGCGGGGGCGCACTGCCGCGGACGGACCGCGGGCAGGGGGACCCTCGCCTGGCTGCGACAAGCTTTCTTTTCGTCTTGCCGTCGTGGAGAGCCGTGCCCCCGTGCGGGCAGGCGGACCCCGGGCGACCGGGTTAAAGATCCTTCCGCAGGTTCCACCTACGGAAAACCTTGTTACAACTTTTACTCCTCTAGATTAGTCCAAGTTTGATCGTCTCCTCGCGCGCCGCCAGGGGCCGTGACCGAGAACCCCGTCGGGGCCGATCCGAGGACCATCACTAACCATCCAATCGGTAGTAAGCGACGGGCGTGTTACAAGGGCAAGGGACTTAATCACGCGAGCTTTATGACCCCGCGCTTACTGGGAATTCCTCGTTCATAGGGAAAATAATTGCCAATCCCAATCCCTATCACGAGTGGGGTTCAGCGGTTACCCAGCCTCTCGGCGAAGGGTAGACACACGCTGATCCACTCAGTGTGGCGCGAAGACAAGCTGTGCAGCCCCGACACTCTAAGGGCATCACAGACCTTGTATTGCTCATCTCCGTGTGGCTGAACGCCACTTTGTCCCTCTAAGAAGTTGGACGCCGACCTGTAACGGGGCGCGTAACGAGTTAGTCATGCGGAGTCTCGTTCGTTATCGGAATTACCAGACAAATCGCTCCACCAACTAAGAACGGGCATGCACCACCACCCACAGAAACGAGAAAGAGCTTCAATTCTGTCAATCTTTCCGTGTCCGGGCGGGCCGGGTGCAGGTTTCACCCGTAGTTGAGTCAAATTAAGCCGCAGCTCCACTCCTTTTGCCCTTCCGGCAATTCCTTAAGTTTTCAGCTTTGCAACCATACTCCCCCCGGAACCCAAAGACTTTGGGTTTCCCGGGAGCTGCCCGGCGGGTCCTAGGGAAATAACGCCGCCCGGATCCTAGTTTGGCATCGTTTTATGTCGAACTACGACGGTATCTGATCGTCTTTCGAACCTCCGAACTTTCGTTCTTGATTAATGAAAACATTCTTGGCAAATGCTTTCGCTTTCGTCCGTCCTTGCGCCGGTCCAAGATTTCACCTCTACGGCACAATACAAGGCCCCCGCCGCCCTCTAATCATGGCCCCATTCAGAAGAGAAAACCCAACAAAATAGAACCGGAGTCCCCCTATTCCATTATTCCTAGCTGCGGTATTCAGCGGCACCAGGTTGCCTGCATTGAACACTCTAATTTTTTCAAAGTAAACGCTTGCGGGACCCCGCGGGACACTCAGGCTAAGATCAAACGAGGGGCGCCGAGAGGCAAGGGGCCTGGACAGACGGTACTCGCCTCGCGGCGGACCGTCACTCGATCCCCGAGAATCCAACTAAGAGCTTTTAACTGCAGCACACTTTAAGATACGCTATGGACGCTGGAATTACCGCGGCTTGCTGGCAACCTAGACTTGCCCTCCAATTGATCCCGTTAAGGATTATTAAAGTGTACTCATCCGAATTTACAGGGCCATCGAAAGAGTCCTGTATTTGTTATTTTCGTCACTACCCTCCCCCGAGTCGGGATGGGTAATTTTGCGCTGCCTGCTGCCTTCCTTGATGTGGTAGCCGTTTCTTCAGGCTCCTCTCGACGAATCGTACCCTGATTCCCCGTTACCCGTGTCACCATGGTAGGGGCCACACGAAAGTACCATCGAAAGTTGATAGGCAACATTCGGAATGCACTCGCCGCCACGGGGGCCAGCGATCGGACTCGAGGTATCTTAGATCACCAAAGCGGCCGGGGCCCCCCGAGGGGGAACCCCGCATGGTTTTGGATCTGATAAATGCACGCATCCCCAGGAGTCAGCGCTCGTTTCGCATGTAATTATATAGCTCTAAATTGCCAAAGTTATCCAAAGTAACGTAAGAGCGATCAAAGGAACATAACTGATTTAATGAGCATCGCGAGTTCACTGTAACCGCCGTGTGTACTTAGACTTGCAGGGCTTAATCCTTTGAGACAGAGCAATATGCTACGGGCAGGATCAACCAGGTAGCCCTCGGGGGCACCGACCGCGGCGCGGGAACGCCCGCCCGCCGGCTACCTCTCGGGGGGGAGACTGGCCTTACTCGCCGGTGGGAGGGGGCCCTCCTCCGGGGGGAAGGTCCGACACCCGGCGGGGCGAGCGTTTAGAGGCGACGACGGGGTCGTCGGGTCTCCCTAGGAGGGGCGGGTTCGAGAAACACGGTGCTTTCCGCAGCCGTGCGCCGCGCGAAGCGGGCCGGGTTTCCGCACCGAGGCAGGCGGAGCCCAGCGACCACCGCGGCGGGCTGCGTGTAAGCCGCTGGGACAGACGGGGCGTCTCGGTCTCGAACGCTACCTATCGTCGGACCCAGGCCGGAGAGAGCGGAGGAGGCTCCGGTGGAGGGCCTCCGCCCGTGGCCCCGGCGGCCGTGGAGGCGAACCCGGCGGGGCCGGAGAACGCGTCGCCGCCCGAAACGCCCGGCGCGAGGGCCGGCCGGCGGGGGCCCCTACGATGGCGGGTCACGGTTGCCAATCGGATCGGCTGTTGGGCGTTAGGGTAAGGAAGGGTAGGGTAGGGTAGGGTAGGTTAGGGTTTAGGGTAGGGTTAGGTAGGGTAGGGTAGGGTAGGGTTAGCGGTAAGGCGGCAGCAGCGGTTGGAAAAGCCTGGAGCCAGCCGAGCCATCCGCCTCCCCCTCGCGGTGCGGCACGCACGATCTCTGAGGACGGCGGGGCTCCCTCGCGGAGGCACAGTCGAGCTAGGTACGGGCTCCCCGAAATCGCCCGTAGAGTCGGCTTCGGCGACTCCGGCTGCCCGTAGGTTGCCCGCGCTGAGGAATAAAATGGTGCCCTCATGCCGTCTGCCGCCGCTTTCCCCGTGCGAAAACACTTGGGAAAAATGTCCGGTGGGGGGCAGCGGCCTCCGTACACCCCCCGGGCGCCGCCCCGCCCTTCTTTCCGGCCGAAAAAACACTTTGAAACGAAAGTGGAACGAAAAGTGGAACAACGGAACGAAACGGAACGAAACGGAACGAAACGGAACGAAAAAAAGAAGAAAAAAGAGAAGAAAAAAGAGGAAGATAAAAAAACCCGATAGCCAAGATCGGACGGGAGAGGAGGGAGCCCTCTCGCCTCAGTTCCTGTCAAAAAACACACGGGCCCAAACCCAGGCCCCGGCCCTGGACCCGGCCCCGGGCCGGGACCCGCTGGACGTCGATTGTGAATTTTCATTATTCGGCTGAACTTGCCCTTTTAATCATGCTTTGCATGCACCTGTAGCCAGCGGGCTCCTTCCCCAGCACCCTGGCCCTCCTCACGGGACCGGGACCGGGGACCGGGACCCAAGCTCACCCCATACACCCACTGGATGTTTATTGTTTTTGGGCTGGGTGAGCCTAGCCCTTTAATCAAGCTTTACATGCATCTGCAACCGGCAGGCTGCTTCCCCAACACCCTAGCCCACCACTCCGGCCCCGGCCCCGGCCCGCCGGCCCCGGCCCGGGCTCACCCCTGGCACCCACTGGATGTTGATTGTGAATTTTCATTTTTCGGCTGAACCTGCCCTTTAATCATGCTTTGCCTGCACCTGTAGCCCAGGGGGGGGTTCCTTCCCCGGCACCCTGGCCCACCACCCAGGCTCACCACCCATCATGCCCATGCCCATGCCCATGCCCAGGCACAGGCACAGGCACAGGCACAGGCACGACAGGCACAGGCACAGGCACAGGCCCCAAGCTCACCTCT
>JAWZSL010000176.1:25000-58659 GCA_034769285.1 Lutjanus argentimaculatus
ACGGCCCGTCGGTCGGGGATTCGGTGCTGGGCTTTTCCCTCTCTCGCTCGCCGCTACTGAGGGGTATCCTGTTTGTTTTCTTTTCCTCCGCTTAGTTATATGCTAAATTCAGCGGGTTGTCTCGTCTGCTCATTGAGGTCGTAGGTCGAAAGGGGTCAGAGCGTGGCTCCCCGCGGGGATGCGGTAGGGGAGGCTCAAGTGCTTCCGGGAGGGCCTAGGGGGCCCTCCGGAGGCGGAGCGGCGTCGCGTCGAGCCGGGGGTCCCCCGCGCCCGCGACCGCCGGACCCCGAAGGCCGCTGCGGGCCTCCGCCCCGCAGGACCCGCTGGAGCGCGGTCAGACTCCTTGCCGCCGGAACCCGGTGGCCCGCGTGTCGCGGGCCAGGCGGGGTGACAGGTACTTGTCCACCGGCGTGCCGCGCGCCCGATCATGCGGGGCCCGACGAGGCGCCCCTCCTCCGGGGGCCGGAAGGAAGGAGGGAGAGGAGGACGGGGGCACTGAGCCGACGGGGGGGTAGGGCGGAAGGGCGTGGGGGCCGGACAGGCCGCGGCGCTAGCCGCACCGGGTGGGCGAGAATCCCATGGGCCGTCGGAACTTAGGGGTCGAAGGCAAAGGGTGCCTGCGACGGCCCCAGCCGCGGAAAGGCGCCTCGGGGAGGCGTTCTTTCGATTGATGGCAAAGCGACCTCAGACAGGCGTAGGCCCCGGGAGGAACCGGTGGCCGCAAGGTTGCGTTCGAAGGTGTCGAATGATCTTTGTGTTCCTGCAATTCAATTAGTTCTCGCAGCTGCTGCGTATCTTCATCGACGCTCGAAGCGAGTGATCCACCGCTAAGAGTTTGTCAAAGTTTTTTGGTTTCTTTTCGGGGAGGCCAACGTTCGGAGACCAGAGGGGTTTTTTTTTCGACAGAGGGTCGTTACGGTAACCCCGGCGCGTCCATACCGTTAAGCCCCCCCCGCCGGGGGGCGGGGTTCAGAACGGGGGAGGGAGGACTTGAACCCCCTCCTCGCCCGGAGGGGGAGGAGGAGAGTTGAAGAGGTATACCGGAGGCGAGCGGTGGGCGACCAGGGCGACGCCGCCGCACCGCGCTCGAGGTTGAGGTTCCGAGTTTTCGGGCCCGGCGTTTCGGGCCGGACGCCACGGCGCGCCGACTTCCCCGGCGCCCCCGCCGCCCCCCTCCCCCTTGAGCGTCGCGTCGCCCCGACGCGGCGAGTCCGTCAGCCCTCGGAGCGGGCAGGGGAGGGCGTAGGGGGAGCGGGGCCGAGGCTGGAGGTGTTCGGGGTGGGGTCGGCGGGGGTTTCTCGAGGCAGGGGGAGGCCGGCGGGGCGGGTGGTTCCGGTTCGAAGGGGAGGTGGGCCTGGGAATCCCGGGAACCCCTAAAGAGGCGATGGACGGGGGCGGACGGCTGTCCGCGCCGACGGCGGCACGATCGCGCGCTCGGGAGACCCGACCGCGAGAAGCCGGGCAGGGGGTCGCGGGGGCGCTCTGCTGCGGACGGACCGCGGAGAAAGTAGTCGCGGGGGGGACCCTCGGCCTGGCATGAGACAAGCTTTCTGTTTGCCGTGTCCGGGTCGTAGAGGGAGGGAGCCGTGCCCCGCGGGCAGGCGGGACCCGGTGCGACAGGGTTAATGTCCTTCGCAGGTCTCCTACGGAGAAACCGTGTTACGGAACTTTTACTTCCTTAGATAGTCAAGTTTGATTCGTTTATCGGCGCTCCGCCAGGGCCGTGACCGACCCCGGCGGGGCCGATCCGAGGTCCTCACTAAACCATCCAATCGGTTGTAGCGACGGGCGGTGTTGTACAAAAGAGGCAGGGGAACTTAATCAACGCGTGCTTATGACCCGCGCTTACTGGGAATTCCTCGTCATGGGAAATAATTGCAATCCCCTATCCTTTCACGAGTGGGGTTCAGCGGGTTACCCACGCCTCTCGGCGATGGGTAGCCCAAGCTGATCCACTCAGTGTGGCGCGCGTTGCAGCCCCGGAAATCTAAGGGCATCTCAGACACTGTTATTGCTCAATCTAGTTGTGGCTGAACGCCACTTGTCCCTAATTAGAAGTTGGTCGCCGACCGCACGGGGCCGCCGGTATAGTTAGGCATGCCGGTGAGTACCGTTCGTTATCGGAATTAACCAGACAAATCGCTACACCAACTAAGAAATCGGACATGCACCACCACCCACAGAATCGAGAAAGGAGCTATCAATCTGTCAATCCTTTTCCAGTGTCCAGGGCCGGGGTGAGGTTTCCCGTGTTGAGTCAAATTAAGCCGCCAGGCTCCACTCCTGGTGGTGCCCTTCCGTCAATTCCTTTAAGTTTCAGGCTTTGCAACCATTATCCCCCCGGAACCAAAGGACGTTTGGTTTTCCCGGGAGCTGCCCGGCGGGTCATGGGAATAAATCGCCGCCGGCCATCGCTAGTTGGCTCGTTTATGGTCGGAACTACGTCGGTAATCTGTTCGTCTTCGAAACCTCCGACTTTCGTTTCTTGATTAATGAAAAATTCTTGGCAAAGGCTTTCGCTTTCGTTCCGTCTTGCGCCGGTCCAAGAATTTCACCTCTTAGCGGCACAATCGAAAAGGCCATCCGGCCGTCCCTCTTATTCATGGCCCCTAGTTCAGAGAGAAAAAACACAAATTAGAACCGGAGTCCTATTCATTATTTCCTAGTCTGCCGGTTATTTCAGGCGACCGGGTGCTTTGAACACCTCTAATTTTTTCAAAGTAAACGCTTCGGACCCCGCGGGACACTCAGCTAAGAGCATCGAGGGGGCGCCGAGAGGCAGGGGTGGGACAAGACGGTTTAGGCTCGGCCTCGTCGGCGGACCGCAGCTCGATCCGAGATCCTATACGAGCTTTTTTAACTGCAGCAACTTTAAAGATACGCTATTGGTGCTGGATTTACCGCGGGCTGCTGGCACCAGTACCTTGCCCTCCCAATGATCCTCGTTAAAGGATTTTAAAGTGTACTCATTCCAATTACAGGGCCTCGACAAGAGTCCTGTATTGTTATTTTTACGTCACTACCTCCCGAGTCGGGACGGTGGGTATTTGCGCGGCCTGCTGCCTTCCTTGGATGTGGTAGCCGTTTTCAGGCTCCCTTCCGGAAGCGAACCCTGATTCCCCGTTACCCGTTTGGTCACCATGGTAGGCACAGAAAGTACCATCGAATGTTGAGAGGGGAAGACAGACGATTCGAAATGTGACGTCGCCGCCAGGGTGCAATTGAGATCGGCTCGAGGTTATCTAGAGTCCACCAAAGCGGCCGGGGCCCCCCCGAGGGGGAACCCGCATGGGTTTTGGATTGATAAATGCAAGCATCCCCGGAGGGTCAAGCGCTACGTTTGCATGTATTTTGCTCTAGAATTGCCACTGTTATCAAGTAACGCTTTTTTAGAGCGATCAAAGGATCCCTTACTGATTTTATGAGCCATTCGCAGTTTCACTGTATCCGGCGTGTGTACTTAGGACTTGCATGGCTTAATCTTTGAGACAAGCATATGCTAATGGCAGGCTGATAACCAGGTAGCCCTCGGGGGGGCACCACCGGCGGCGCGGTGGGGGAACGCCCGCCGCCTGCGTACCTTCTCGGGGGTGGAGACTGGCCTTTACCGCCGGGTGGGGTGAGGGGGACTCCTCCCGGGGGAGGTAGGTCCGAACCCGGCGGGGGCGATGAGCGTGAGAGGCGACGACGGGGTAGTCGGGGTCTTCACTAGGAGGGAGGGTTCGAGAAACTCGGTGCTTTCCGCAGCCGGCGCGCGCGCGAGCGGGTCCGGGTTCCGCCCGGCCAGGGGAGCCCGCGACCCCGCGGCGGGTGAGTGGTAGCCGCTGGGACAGGCGGGGCGTCTCGGTTCTCGCTAACCTATCGGTCGGCCCAGGCCGGGTTGAGTGATGAGAGGCGGAGGAGGGCTCGGGTTGGTGGGGCCTCACGCCGTTGGCCCCGGCGGGCGTGGAGGCGGAACCCGCGGGGTCCGGAGAACCGGTTCCGCCCGAAACGCCGGCGCGAGGCCAGGGCGGCGGGGGCCCTCCGATGGCGGGTCACGGTGCAATCGGTCGGTGTGAGTTGGTTGCGTTAGGGTAAGGTTTGGGTAGGGTTAGGGTAGGGTTGGGTTTAGGGTTAGGGTAGGGTTTAGGGCTAGGGTTAGGGTTTAGGGTAGGGTAGGGTAGGGTTAAGGCGGCCAGCAGCGTTCGGAAAAAGCCTGGAGCCAGCCGAGGCCCCGCCTCCCCCGGCGCGGTGCGGGACGCCACGATCTCTGAGGGTCGGCGGGGCTCCCTCGCGGGAAATAGTGGCGGTCACGTGAGCTGACGGTCCGGGCTCGAAATCAGCACGTTTAGAGCGGCCTCGGCGGGAACCGCTGCGTAGGTGCCCTGCGGCTGAGGACAAAATGGTGCCCTCACGCGTTTTCTGCGCGCTTTCCCGTGCGAAAACCATTGGAAAAATGTACCGGTTGGGGGGGGGCGCGGCCTCCGTACACCCCCCGGGGCGCCGCCCCGCCCCCGCCCTTCTTTCCGGGCCGAAAAAAAAAAAACACTTTTGAAACGAAAAGTGGAACGGGAAATGTGGAACGAACGGAACGAAACGGAACGAAACGGAAACTGAAAAGGAACGAAAAAAAGAAGAAAAAAGAGAAGAAAGAAGAAGAGGAAGAAAAAAAAACCCGATACCAGACGGCAGGGAGAGGAGGGAGCCCTTCTCGCCTCTGTTTCCTGTCAAAAAAACACTCGGGCCCAAACCCAGGCCCGGCCCTGGACCCGGCCCCGGGGCCGGGACCCGCTGGACGTCGATTGTGAATTTTCTTATTCGCTGAACTTGCCCTTTTATCATGCTTGGGGCATGCACCTGTAGCCAGCGGGCTCCTTCCCAGCCCCCTGGCCTCTCACGGGACGGGACCGGGACCGTGACCCAAGCTCACCCCATACACCCACTGGATGGTTTATTGTTTTTGGGCTGGGTGAGGGCTAGCCCTTTAATCATGCTTTACATGCATTGCAAACCGCAGGCTGCTTCCCAACTCCCTTAGCCCACCACTCCGGGCCCGGTGGGCCCCGGCCCCGGCCCCGGCCCCGGCCCCGGGACCCGGGCTCACCCCTGGCAACCCACTGGATGTTGGATTGTGAATTTTCCATTTTTCGGCTGAACCTGCCCTTTAATATGCTTTGCCTGCACCTGTAAGCCCAGGGGCGGGGTTCCTTCCCACGGCACCCTGGCCCACCACCCGGCTCACCAACCCATTGCCCATTGCCCATGCCCATGCCCAGGCACTGGCGGGCAAAGGCACAGGCACAGGCACAGCACAGGCACAGGCAACAGGCCCAGGCCCCAAGCTCACCTCTGACACCCTCTGGCTCTCCTGGTCCGGACGTTCATTGATTTGGGGCTTTGCTGAGCCCGGGCACCTTTAATCACGCTTTGCACGCATCCTGTAACGGCAGGCTTTCCCCAGGCGGCCTGGCTCTCTCCGGTGGGGCCGGGGATCTCGGGGCTCGGGCATTCCCAGGCACCCACGCACCACCCAGGGACTGATCCGACCACCTCCAGCTCGGGCCCCGACTCGGGGCTCGCTTCACCCCACACTTCCAGACACCTGGTGTGGTGGGAGGCGGCCTCCGCCTCCAGGACCCTGACCTCCACTAGGACCGGGGACCCCCCTTAAGCACCGCCGACTGACTGCACTTTAAAAAACGCAGCTGCCGATGTTCGTGCCCCTGGTACTGCGGCCGGAAAGTTTCGCGCAGGTCCCTGGTGAGCCCGGCGACTTCCGCAGGAGATGGGGGGGAAGCTCGGCGAGGCCCCCCCTTACCCAGGGTCGAGGAGACTCCTCTCGGGGAGACCATCGTACCCACGCGCGCCTCCGCACTCCAGGACCTGACCCCACCAGGACCCGGGGACCCACCCTTAAGCACCACCGCCCCACGCCCTCGAATGATGCACTTGAAAAAACCGCAGCATGCCGGATGTTCGTGCCCTGGTACGGCGGCCGAAAGTTTCTGCGGTCGATCTCTGTTAGCCCGGGCGACTTCCGCAGACAGAGATGGAGGGGAGCTCGGCCGAGGCATTACCAGGGTCGAGGAGACTCCTCTCGGGGAGACCGTACGTACACTCGGCGCCTCCGCCTCCAGGGACCCTGACCTCCACCTAGGGGACCGGGGACCCAACCTTAAAAGTCACCACCGCCCCACGCCCCCGAATGACTGCAACTTGAAAAAACCGCAGCTGCCCCGGATGTTCGTGCACGGTACGGCGGGCGAAAGTTTCGCTGGTCCTGGTAGCTCCGGGCCGACTTCCGCAGAGATGGAGGGGGAGCTCGGCCGATGCCCTTACCCAGGGTCGAGGGAGACTCCTCTCGGGTGAGACCATCGTACCCACGCGCCCTCCGGGCCTGGAGGTGTGGAATCTGGTGGTTTGTTTTGTTTTTTCCGTTGTCCCCCCGCCCCTTTTCGTTCAGGAGGCATCTGGTAGTCCCGGGGGCCGGCGAGGGGGAGGGGAGGAGGCCCGGGTCGCACCCCGGCGCGACGAATGTTGGATCGGTAGGCTGACTTTCAATTAGATCGCAGCGAGGGAGTGACTCTGCTACGTACGAAACCCTGACCCAGAATACAGGTCGTCTGCAATGTGATTCTGCACCAGGTTCTCCACTATACATGCGGTGCGAGATAGGCCAGAGGGGCGACCATCATCCTTAAGGCCGCGCCCCAGCCATGTCACGACGGCGCTACTCACCGACGAAGCCGGTTATCCGGGCCAACCGAAGTTCCGCGGCGCTATGGTGTCGTTCGTCTAGGCGGGTTACTGAACTTAGAGGTGCGTTCAGTCATAATCCCAACAGATGGTAGCTTCCGCACCATTGGCTCCTCAGCCAAGACATACACCCAATTGTCTGAACCTGCGGTTCCTCTCGTACCTGAGCAGGATTTACTTATTGCAACAACACATCATCAGTAGGGTAAAAAAACTAAACTGTCTCACGCGGTCTAAAACCAGCTCACGTTCCCTATTAGTGGGTGATCAATCCAAACGCTTGTGTGAATTCTGCTTCACAATGATAGGAAGAGCCGACATCGAAGGGATCAAATAGCGACGTCGCTCGGAACAGCTTGGCCGACCCACAAGCACAGTTATCCCTGTGGTAACTTTTCTGACACCTCCTGCTTAAAACCCAAAAAGGTCAGACAGGATCGTGAGGCTCCGCTTTTCACGGTCTGTATTCATACTGAAAATTCAAGATCAAGCGAGCTTTTTGCCCTTTGCTCCACGGCGAGGTTTCTTGTCCTCCCTGAGCTCGCCTTAGGGACAACTGCGTTACCGTTTGTCAGGTGTACGCCCCAGTCAAACTCCCCACCCTGCCACTGTCCCCGGGAGCGGGTCGCGCCCCGGCCGGGTTGCCGGGTGGCGCTTTGACACCAGAAGCGAAGAGGCCCGCTCGGGGCTCGCGCTCCCCGCCTCACCGTGGTAAGTGAAAAAACGATAAGAGTAGTGGTATTTCACCGAGCGGCCGAAGCCACCCATTATTCTACACTCTCATGTCTATTCACAGTGCCAGACTAGAGTCAAGCTAATCAGTGGTCTTCTTCCCCGCCGATTCTGCCAAGGCCCGTTTCCTTGGCTGTGGTTTTCGCTAGATAGTAGGTAGGGGTAGTGGGAATATCGTTCATCCATTCTATGCGCGTCCACTAATTAGGATGACGAGGCATTTGGCTACCTTAAGAGAGTCATAGGTTTACACCGCCCGTTTTCCCGAGCTTCTTTGAATGTCTTCACTTTGTAACATTCAGCAGAGCACTGGGCAGAAATATCAACATCGCGTCAACACCCCGTGGGCCTTCGCGATGCTCTGTTTTAAATTAAACAGTCGGATTCCCTGGTCACGCACCACGTCTAAGTTCAGGCAGCTCGCTAGGCGCCAGCCGAGGCGACCCGCCGGGACCGCCCGCTTGAGCGGAACGGGGGCTCCAGGGCGCGTAGCTGGGAGATCCGCGAGAAGGGCCCGGGCGCGCGTTCCCAGAGTCGCCGCCGCCGACCGCCGTACCCGGTCCCCTACGCGGCCCGCCTTCCACCCGGTGCGACGGACAACCGCCCCGCGTAAACCCCCGCCCGACGACGGCGCGGAGGCGCCGAGGACGAGGGCCCCGCGAGGCGGGGACCCCGCTCGCCGGGCTTCCGGCGGCGGGTGAGGGAGGGGCGGCGGGACGACTGCTCCCCCCAGCCGCGGCACGAGCCCAGCCCGCTTCGCACCCCAGCAGTCCGACCGACCCAGCCCTTAGAGCCAAGCTTTTCCGAAGTTACGGATTGAATTTGCCGACTTCCCGTACGCCACCGTGATCTAACATGCAGAGGCTGTTCACCTTGGAGACCTGGCCTGCGGGATTTGGTACGGCCTGGAGTCGAGAGATATTATACACCTTCTCCCCCGGATTTTCAAAGGGGGCCCAGCGAGAAGCTCAACGGACGCCGCCGGAACCGCGACGACTTTCCAGGGCACGGGCACCTCTCTCGGGCGAACCCATTCCAGGGCGCCCTGCCCTTCCCAAAGAAAGAGAACTCTCCCCGGGGCTCCGCCAGCTTTCTCCGGGATCGTTTGCGTTACCGCACTGGACGCCTCGCGGCGCCTATCTCCGCCACTCCAGATTCGGGGATTCTGAACCCGACTCCCTTTTTCGATCGGCCTGGGGGCGACGGAGTAGTGCCATCGCCCCCACCTTACGAAACGGCGTTGTCGCCCATCTCTTAGGATCCGACTGACCCATTGGTTCAAGCTGTTCACATGGAACCCTTCTCCACTTCGGCCTCAAAGTTCTCGTGTGAAATAATTTGCTTCTACCACCAAGATCTGCACCCGCGGCGGGCTCCACCCGGGCCCACGCCTAGGCTTCCAGTGCTCACCGCGGCGGCCTCTCCTACTCGTCGCGGCCTAGGCCACTCGGGCTCTCGTTGCCGGCGACGTGCCGGGTATGGTGCCCGACGCTCCAGCGCCATCCATTTTCAGGGCTAGTTGATTCGGCAGGTGAGTTTGGTACACACTCCTTAGCGGATTCCGACTTCCATGGCACCGTCCTGCTGTCTATATCTGACCAACTCCTTTTCTGGGGTCTGATGAGCGTCGGCATCGGGCGCCTTAACCCGGCGTTCGGTTCATCCCGCAGCGCCAGTTCTGCTTACCAAAAGTGGCCCACTGGGCAGCTCGCATTCACGCCGGCTCCAAGCCAGGCGAGCCGGGTCTTACCCATTTAAAGTTTGAGAATAGGTTGAGATCGTTTCGGCCCCTAAGGACCTCTAATCATTCGCTTTACCAGATAAAAACTGCGAGGGGCTGAGCGCCAGCTTATCCTGAGGGAAATTCGGATGGGAACAGCTATAGTTGGTTCGATTAGTTCTTTCGCCCTATACACAGGGGGGGCTCGACGACCGATTTGCACGTCAGGCGACCCGCTACGGGCCTCCACCAGAGTTTCCTCTGGCTTCGCCCTGCCCAGGCATAGTTCCACATCTTTGGGGGTCCTATCGCACGCGCTCACGGCTCCACCTCCCCGCGGTGCGGGCCGAGACGGGCGACTGGTGGTGCGCCGGACCCCGCTGTGGGGCCGGGATCCACCTCAGCCGGCGGCCGCCGAGCCTCACATTCATTGAGCCACGGGGGGTTTCGTGCACCCTCTGACTCGCTGCGTGCGTTAGACTCCTTGGGTCCGTGTTTCTAGACCGGGGCTCGTGTGGGTTGCCCTGACATCGCCGCTGACCCCTGACGCCTTTTGCGTGGGCCGGTCCCCGCCCTGGCGACGCGACGCGGTTGGGGCTGCACTGAGGACACAGTCCGCCCCGGTCGGACGTCGCGCCCCAGGGGTGTTTGAGCGAGGGGGGGCCCCGTCTCTACCGGCCCGTGGTAGAGGGGGAGAGAGGGCGCCGAGCACTTAGTCTCACGGAATCCCCATGGGATAGTAACAAGCCTAGTGACGGCCGAGGTCGGGCGGGCGGGCGCTGTAAAGCTCGCGGCCGGAGCCGCGAGGCCACCTTCGCCCCGGGCCTTCCCAAGCCGACCTAGGCCGGTCTGGTCGCGGCGCACCGCCGAGGAGGAAATGCGCCGGCGGGGGCCAGCCGGCGCCGGGGTGAGGTCCCGATGAGGGGACTCCTCCCGCAACGAGCGGCCGACCTAGCCCGCCGAGTTGATTCCCCGGGGCACAGACTGCTGCGGGACCCCACCCGTTTTACCTCTTCAACGGTTTCACGCCCTCTTGTGAACATTCTCTCTTCAAAGTTCTTTCAACTTGCCCTTAAGGTAACTTTGGTTGACTATCGTCTGTGCCGGTATTAGCCTTAGATGGTGTTTACCACCCGCTTTGGGCTGCATTCACAAAACAACCCGACTCCGAGAAGACCGGGCCCGGCGCGACGGGGGCCGTTACCGGCCTTACACCGTCCCGAGGTGTGAGGCCTCGATCAGAAGGACTCAGGCCCGCCGGATGCGAACACCCGGGCAAACGGTCTTCCGTACACACTTTCCCGCGACCGCCGTCGGACGGGATTCGGTGTGGGCTCTTCCCTATTTCGCTCGCGCTACTGAGGGAATCCTGGTTGTTTCTTTTCTTCCGGCTTAGGTTAAATATGCTTAAATTCAGCGGGTTGTCTTGTCTGATCTGAGTGTAGTCGAAGGGGTTCGAGAGCGTGGATCCCGCGGGGAGAGGCTCAGTTGCTTCCGGGAGGAGGGCCCGGGGGCCCTCCGGAGGCGGAAGCGGTCGTCGCGTTCGAGCCGTGGGGTCCCCCCGCGCCGGCGGACGGGACCCCGGAAGGCGGCCTCAGCCCGCCAGGACCCCCCGCTGGAGCGTTTCCCCCGCCGGAACCCGGGTCGCACGCGTGAGCGAGGCAGCGCGGAGAGACAGGTTCGGTCCAACCGGCAGCCGCGCCGACTCATGCGTGGCCGTCGAGGCGCCCTCTCCGGGGCCGGAGGATGGAGGGAGAGAGGACGGGGGCACTGGAGCCGACGGTGGAGGCGGGAAAGGGCCGTGGGGGTGCCCGGGGGACAGGCGCGCCGCAGCCGCAACCGGTGGGGCGGAGATCCATGGCCTGTGATGAACTTTAGGGTGGACGAAGGCAAGACGGGTGCCTGCGACGGCCCCAGCCGCCGGAAAAAGGCCGCCTCCTGGGGAAGGCGTCTTACGATTCTTGATGGCAAAGCGACCCTCAGACCAGGCGTTAGCCCCGGGAGGAACCCGGGGCCGCAAGGTGGTCGTCGAAGTGTCGATGAATCAATGGTCCTGCAATTCACATTAGTTCTCGCAGCGTCGCTGCGTTTCTTTCATCCACGCACGAGCCGTGTGATTCAACCGCTAAGAGTTGTCAAAGTTTTTGGTTTCTTTTCGGGGAGGCGCCCACCGTTCGAGACAGAGGGGCGTTTTTTTTTCGACAGAGGGTCGTACGGTAACCCACGGGCGCTCCATCCCGTTAAGCCCCCCCCGCCGGGGGGCGGGGATCGAAGTTTCAGAGACGGTGGGAGGAGAATTGAACCCCCTCTCGCCCCGGAGGGGAGAGGAGAGTTGGGTACCGGAGGCGCGCGTGAGGGCGACCAGGGCGACGCCGCCGTCACGCGGCCTCGAGGGTTGAGGGTTCGAAGTTTTTCGGGCCCGGCGTTTTCGGGCCGGACGCGGCGCGCCGACTTCCCCGGCGCCCCCGCCGCCACCCTCCCCACCGTGCGTCGCGCGGCCCGGAGCGGCGATGGTCCGTCAGCCCTCGGAGCGGGCCGGGGCGGGGGGCGCGGCGCCGAGCTGGAGGGTTTTTTTTGGGGGTGGGTCGGCGGGGGTTTCTCGAGGCCGGGGGAGGCGGCGGCGGCGGGTGGTCGGTTCGAAGGGGAGGGGGGCCGGGACCCGGGACTCACAAGAGCGGATGGACGGGACTGCGGACGGCCCGGCGCGCTGGCGGACGAACGCGCGCCTCGGGAGACCCGGCCGCGAGAAGCCCGGGCAGGGCGCGCGGGGGCGCTCTGCGCTGGACGGATCCGCTGGGCGGGGGACCCTCGGCTGGCTCGACAAGCTTTCTGTCTTGCCGTCGGGGAGAGCCGTTGCCCCCGTCGGGCAGGGCGGACCCCGCGCGGTTGCGACCGGCCGGTGCGCGCGAATTGGGCCGAGCTGACCCGACTGGGTATTGTTCCATTCGCAGGTTCACCTACGGTAACCTTGTTACGACTTTTACTTCTCTAGATAGTCAAGTTTGATCGTCTTCTCGGCGCTCTCCGCACAGGGCCGTGACGACCCCGGCGGGGCCGATCCGGGACCTCACTAAACCATCCAATCGGTAGTCGGCGGACGGTGCGGTGTGTACAAAGGGAAGGGACTTAATCAACGCGAGCTTATGGGACCGCGCCTTACTGGGAATTCCTCGTTTCATGGGAGAAAATAATTGGCAATCCCCAATCCCTATACGAGTGGGGGTTCAGGCGGTGTTACCCACGCCTCTCGGCGAATAAGGGGTAGACACAACGCTGATCCACCAGTGTGGCGGCGAGTCAGCCCCGGACATCATGGGCACATCACAGACATGTTATTGCTAATCTCGTGTGGCTGAACGCCACTTGTCCCTCTAAGAAGTTGGTCGCCGACCGCACGGGGCCGCGTTAACTAGTTAGCATGCCGGAGTGGCAGTCTCGTTGTTATCGGAATTAACCAGACAAAAATCGCTTCCACCAACTAAGAACGGCCATGCACCACCACCCACAGAATCGAGAATGAGCTATCAATTCTGGTCTATCCTTTTCGTGTACGGGCCGGGTGAGGTTTTCCCGTGTTGAGTCAAATTAAGCCGCCAGGCTCCAATCCTGGTGGGACCTTCCGTCAATTCCTTTAAGTTTCAGCTTTGCAACCATACTCCCCCGGAACCCAAAGATTTGGTTCCGGGAGCTGGCCGGCGGGTCATGGGAATATCGCCGCCCGGTCGCTAGTTGCATCAGTTTTATAGGTCGGAACTACGACGGTATCTGATCCGTCTTCGAACCTGCGACTTTCGTTCTTGCTTAATGAAAACATTCTTGGCAATGCTTTCGCTTTCGTCCGTCTTGCGCGTCCAAGAAATTTCACCTCTAGGGCTCAATACGATGCCCCCGGCTCGTTCCCTCTTAATCATTGCCCCATGATTCAGAGAGAAAAACCCACAAAATAGAACGGAGGTCCTATTGCCTTTATTCCTAGCTGCGGTATTCAGGCTGTCCGGCCTGCTTTGAACACTCTAATTTTTTCAAAGTAAACGCTTGGACCCAGCGGGACATCAAGCTAAGAGCATCGAGGGGTGGCGCAGACAGAGGCAGGGGCTGGGACAGACGGTAGCTCGCCTCGCGGCGGACCGTCAGCTCGATCCCCGAGTTTCCACAACTACGAGCTTTTTAACTGCAGCAACTTTAAGTTACGTTATTGGAGCTGGAATTACCGCGGCTGCTGGCACAGGACTTGCCCTCCTATTGATCCTCGTTAAAGGATTTAAAGTGTTACTCTTTCCAATTACAGGGCCCTCGAAAGAGTGCCTGTTATTGTTTTTTTTGTCACCTACTCCCCGAGTCGGGAGTGGGTAATTTGCGCGCCTGCTGCCTTCCTTGGATGTGGGTAGCGTTTCTCTGGCTCCCTCTCCGGAATAGAACATGATTCCCCGTTACCCGTGGTCACAAGGTAGCACAGAAAGTACCATCGAAAGTTGATAGGGCAAGACATTCGTAATGGAGGGGGGTACGTCGCCGCCCGGGGGCAGCGATCGGTCGAGGTTATCTTCGTGTCACCAAAGCGGCCGGGGCCCCCCGAGGGGGAAACCCCGCATGGGTTTTTGGAATCTGTAAATGCACGCATCCGGAGGGTCAGCGCCCCCTTTTTTCGTCGTTTGCATGTATTAGCTCTAGATGTGCCAAGTTATCCAAGTAACGGTAGGAGCGATCAAAGGAACCATAACCTGATTTAATGAGCCATTCGCGAGTTTCACTGTACCGGCCTGTGTGTAACTTTTTAGACTTGATGGCTTAATCTTTGAGGAACAAGCATATGCTATGGCAGGATCAACCTGGTAGACCTCCGGGGGGCACCGACCTGGCGGGCAGCGGGGGGGAACGACCCGCCCGCCGGCCCGTACCCTCTCGGGGGTGGAGGACTGGACCTTACCGCGGGTGGGGGGGGAATATGTAAGGTGGGGCCCTCTCCGGGGAGGGAGGGTCCTGAACCCGGCGGGGGCGAAGCGTGAGAGGCGACGACGGGGTCGTCGGGTTTTCTCCCTAGGAGGGGAGGGTTCGAGAAACACGGTGCTGGTTTGCTTTCCGCAGCCGGCGCCAGCGCTGAGCGGGCCGGGTTCCGGCCCGGCAGGCGGTGCCCGCGCCCCCAGCGGCGGGCTGCGTGGTAAGGACGATGGGGACAGACGGGGGCGTCACGGGTCTCGCTACCTTTCGGCTCGGCCCAGGGCCGGGAGAAGCGGAGAAGGGCTCTCCGGTGGAGGGGCCTCGCCCGTTTGGCCCCGGCGGGTGGAGGCGAACCCGCGGGGCCGGAGTAAACCGTTCCGCCCGAAACGGCCGGCGCGAGGCCGGGCCGGGGCGGGGGGCCTCCGGATGGCGGTCACGGTTGCATCGGACGGTGGTGCGTTAGGGGTAAGGTAGGGTAGGGTTATGTTAGGGTTAGGGTCAGGGTTTAGGGTTAGGGTAGGGTTAGGGTAGGGTAGGGTAGGGCTAGGGTAGGGTAAGGCGGCAGCAGCGGTTTGGAAAAGCTGGAGCTGCCGAGGCCCCGCATCCCCCGTCGCGGTGCGACGGCACGATCTCTGAGACGGCGGGGCTCCCTCGCGGAGGGTCACGTCGAGCTGAGGTCCGGGCTCCGAAATCGCCCGCTAGAGCGGCTCGGCGGACCCGGCTGCCGTGTAGGTGCCCTGCGGCTGAGGAAAAATGTGCCCTCACGACGTCTGCGCGCTTTCCCGTGCGAAAACAACTTGGAAAATGTCCGTGGGGGGGCAGCGGCCTTCCGTACACCCCCCGGGGCGCCGCCCGCCCTTCTTTTCCGGACGAAAAAAAACACTTTGAAACGAAAAGTGGAACGGAAAAAGTGGATGTACGAAACGGAACGAAACGGAACGAAATCGGAACGAAACGGAACGAAAAAAAAGAAGAAAAAGATGAAGAAGAGAAGAGGGGAAGAAAAAAAACCCGGATACCAGACGGACGGGAGAGGAGGGAGCCCTCTCGCTCTGTTACCTGTCAAAAAACACACGGGCCCAAACCAAGGCCCCGGCCCTGGACCAGGCCCCGGGCCGGGACCCGGTGGACGTCGATTGTGACAATTTTTCTTATTCGGCGGTATCTTGCCCTTTTTTTTTAATCATGCTTTGAATGCAACAGTAGCCAGCGGGCTCCTTCCCCAGCACCCCTGGCCCTCTCACGGGACCGGGACAGGGACCGGGGACCAAAGCTCACCCCATACACCCACTGGATTGTTTATTTGTTTTTGGGCTGGCGGAGCTAGCCCTTTAATCAATGCTGTTACATGCATCTGCAACCGGCAGTGCTTCCCCAACCTCCCTAGCCCACACTCCGGCCCCTGGCCCGGCCCCGGCCCCGGACCCGGCCCAGGGCCTCCCCCTGGACCCACTGGGATGTTGATTGTGAATTTTTCATTTTCGGTGAACCTGCCCTTTAATCATGCTTTGCCTGCACCTGTAGCCCAGGGGGGGGGTTCTTCCCTGGCACCCTGGCCCACCACCCAGGCTCACCACCCAGCCCATGCCCATGCCCATGCCCAGGCCCAGGCACAGGCACAGGCACAGGCACAGGCACAGGCCGGCAAGGGCACAGGGCCCCAAGTCTCCTCTGACACCCTCTGGCTCTCCTGGCCGGACGTTCATTTGTTTTTGGGGCTTTGCTGAGCGGCCCTTTAATTCACGCTTTGCACGCATCTGTAAACCGGCAGGGCTCCTTTCCCCAGCGCCTGGCTCTCTCCGGTGGGGCCGGGGGTACTCGGGGACTGGGGGCACCCAGGGCACCCCCGCACCCACCCTGGGACCCGATCCCCGACCCACCTCCAGTCGGGCCCCGACTCGGGGCTCGCTCACCCCCACTTCCAGGGACACCTGGTGGGGTGGGAGGCGCGCCTTCCGCCTCCAGGACCCTGACCTCCACCTAGGACCCGGGACCCACCCTTAAGCACCGCCCCCGGACTGAAGTTGCACTTTGAAAAAAAACGCAGCAGCTGCCGGATGTTAGTGCCCCTGGTACAGCGGCGAAAAGTTTCGCGGATCCTGGTAGCCCGGGCCGACTTCCGCAGTGATGGAGGGGAGCTCGGCCGAGGCCTTACCCGGGTTGGTCGAGGAGACTCCTTCCGGGGAGACATCGCTACCCACGCGCGCCTCCGCTCCAGGACCCTGTACCTCCACAGGACCCGGGACCCACCCTTAAAGCACCACCGCCCCACGCCCCCGAATGAAACTGACACTTTGAAAAACGGCCAGCATGCCGGGATTTCGTTCCCCTGGTACGGCTTAGGCCGAAAGTTTCGCCGTGGGTCCTGGTAGCCGGCCGACTTCCGCAGAGATGGAGGGTGAGTCGGCCGAGGGCCCTTACCCAGGGTGAGGAGAATCCTCCGGGGAGACCGTCGTACCCACGCAGCGCCTCCGCCTCCAGGACCTGACTCCACCAGGACCCGGGACCCACCCTTAAGCACCACCGCCCCACGCCCTCCCGAATGACCTGCAATTTGAAAAACCGCAAGCTGACTCTGGCTGTTCGTTGCCCCTGGTACGGCCGGCCGAAAAGTTTTCGCGGGGTCCTGGTTACGCCGGCCGACTTCCGCAGAGATGGAGGGGGAGCTCGGCCGAGGGCCTTCCCCAAGGTGAGGAGAACTCCTCTCGGGACGAGGACCATCGTAACCCACGCGCCCCTCCGGGCATGGTGGTGTGGACTCTTGTGGTTTTTTTTTTGTTTTTCCGGTTGTTCCCCAGCCCCTTTCGTTCGTGCTGGCCATGGTTAAGTACCGGGGGCCGGCGGGAGGGGGAGGGTAGGGAGAGCCGGGGTCCGCACCCCGGGCGCGACGAAAGCTTAGGACGAGGGCTGACTTTCAATAGATCGCAGCGAGGGAGCCTGCTTGCTACGTACGACACCTGACCCAGATCAGGTCGGCTGCAAGTGATTCCCCCAGCTACCAGGTTCTCCTCTAAAATCATAGCGGTGCGAGATAGGAGCAGGGGCGACCACATCATCCGCGCTCCCCTGCCCTGTCACGAACGGCGTACTCACCGACCGAAGCGGTTATCCGGGGCCAACCGAAGTTCCGCGGCGTATGGTTAGTTCGTCTAGGCGGGATTCTGACTTAGAGGCGTTCAGTCATAATCCCACAGATGGTGGCTTCGCACCATTGGCTCCTCAGCCTAGCACATACACCAAATGTATGAACCTGCGTTCCTTCTGTAATGAGCCAGGATTTACTATTGCAACCAACACCTTAATCAGTAGGGTAAAAACTTAACCTGTCTCACGACGGTCTAAACCCAGCTCACGTTCCCTATTAGTGGTTTTGTTGACAATCATCGCTTGGTGATTCTGCTTCACAATGAAGGATGAGGCGAACATCGAGAGGATCAAAAAGCGACGTCGCTGATGAACGCTTGGCCGCCACAAGCCCAGTTATCCCTGTGGTAAATTTTCTGAACCTCCTGCTTAAAAACCAAAAAGTCAGAAGGATCGTGATGTCCCCGCTTTCGGTCTGTTTCATATGAAAATCAAGATTCTAGCGAGCTTTTGCCCTTGCTGTCCACGGAGGTTTCTGTCCTCCCTGAGCTCGCCTTTGGACGACTCGTTACCGTTTGGACAGTTAGTACCGACCCAGTCAAAACTCCCCATCTGCCACTGTCCCGGAGCGGGTCGCGCCCGGCTGGTGCCGGGCGCTTGACACCAGAAGCGAGAGCGCTCCGCTCGGGGCTGCCTCCCCGCCTCACCGGGTAAGTTGTAATAAAACGATAAGAGTAGTGGTATTTACCGGCCGGCGAAGCCCTCCCACTTATTCTACACCTCTCATGTCTCTTCACAGTGCCAGGACTAGAGTCAAGCTCACCAGGGCTCTTCTTTCCCGATGATTCTGCCTAGCCCGTTCCCTTGGCTGTGGTGTTCGCTAGATAGTAGGTAGGGACAGTGGGAATCTGTTCACCATTCATGCGCGTCACATAATTAGATGACGAGGCAATTTGGCTACCTTAAGAGAGGTAGAGTTTACTCCCGCCGTTTTTACCCGCGTTCATGGAATTTCTTCACTTAGACATTCAGAGCACTGGGCAGAAAAGGAAATCACATCGCGTCAAACACCCCCGTGGGCCTTCGCGATGCTTTTGTTTTAATTAAACAGTCGGATTCCCCAGGTCCGCACAGTTCTAAGTTCAGCTGCTAGGCGCCAAGAGCCGAGGCGAGCCGCGGGACCCGCCGCCGCTGCGAACGGAGGGTCCAACGGGCGCGTTAGCTGGGGAGATCCGCGAGAAGGGCCCGGCGCGCGTCCAGAGTCGCCGGGCCGCCGACCGCCGTACCGGTCCCCTCCTCCGGCCCGCCTTCCACCCGGGCGACGGACACCGCCCGCGGAAAACCCCCGCCCGACGACGCGCGATGGCGCGAAAGGAACGAGGGGACCGCGAGGGGGAACCCCGCGCGCCGGGCTTCCGGCGCGGAGGAGAGGAGGTCGGCGGGGACGACTGCTCCCCCAGCGCGGCACGAGCCCAGCCCCGCTTCGCACCCAGCCCGACCGACCCAGCCCTTAGTGCCAATCCTTATCCGAAAAGTTACGGATTGATTTGACGACTTCCGTACGCCACCTGATCTTAACATGCCAGAGGCTGTTCACCTTGGAGACCTGATGCGGATATGGGTACGCCTGGCGCGAGATTTACACCCTCTCCCCAGGATTTTCAAGGGCCAGCGAGAGGTCACGGACGCCGCCGGGAACCGCGACGCTTTGTCACGAGTCGGGCACGGGCCCCTCTCTCGGGGCGAACCCATTCCAGGGCGCCCTGGCCTTCACAAAGAAAAGAGAACTCTCCCCCGGGGCTCCCGCAGCTTCTCCGGGATCAGTTTGTCGTTACCGCATGGACGCTCGCGGCGGCCTATCTCCGCCACTCCAGATTCGGGGATCCTGAACCCGACTCCCTTTGATCGGGCCTTGGGGGCGACGTGTAGGCCATTCGCCACCCTTTCCCGGATCGGCGTTCGCCCATCTCTTAGGACCGACTGACCCTGTTTAACGGTGTTCACATGGAACCCTTTCTCCACTTTTCGGCCTTCAAAGTTCTCGTTTGAATATTTGCTACGTCCACCAAGTTCTGCACCCGCGGCGGCTCCACCCGGGCCCAAGCCTTAGGCTTCCTGTGATCACGCGGCGGCCCCTCCTACTAGTCGCGCCTAAGCCCTCGGCTCTCGTTGCCGGCGACGGGCGGGTATGGGCCCGACGCTCCAGCGCCCATCCATTTTCAGGGCTAGTTGATTGGCAGGTCGGTTGTTACACACTCCTTAGCGGATCCGAACTTCCATGGCCACCGTCCTGCTGTCTATATCGACCGAACACCTTTTTTTTCTGGGGTCTGCATGCCGCGTCGGCACGGGATGAGCCTTAACCCGGCGTTCGGTTCATCCCGCTAGCGCCAGTTCTTGTTACAAAAGTGGCCCACTGGGCAGCTCGCAATTCCCACGCACGGCTCCAAGCCAGCGAGCCGGGCTTCTTCAACCATTTAAAGTTTGAGAATAGGTTGAGATCGTTTCGGCCCCAAGACCTCTAATTTTCGCTTTACCAGATAAAACTGCTGGTGGCTGAGCGCCAGCTATCCTGTGGGAAACTTCGGAGGGAACCAGCTACTAGTGGTTCGATTAGTCTTTCGCCCCTATACCCAGGTCGGACGACCAATTTGCACGTCAGGACCGCTACGGGCCTCCACCAGAGTTTCCTCTGGCTTCGCCCTGCCCAGGCATAGTTCACCATCTTTCGGGTCCTATCGCACGCGCTCACGCTCCACCTCCCCGACGGTGCGGGCGAGACGGGCCGGTGGTGCGCCCGACCCGCGGGGCCGGGATCCCACCTCAGCCGGCGCGCGCCGGCCTCACTTTCATTGCGCCACGGGGTTTCGTGCACCCTCTGACTCGCGCGTGCGTTGGGACTCCTTGGTCCGTGTTTCAAGACGGGTCGGGTGGGTTGCCGACATCGCCGCAGACCCCTGACGCCTTTTGCGTGGGCCGGTCCCCGCCCTGGCGACGCGACGCGGTTGGGGCGCACTGAGGACAGTCCGCCCCGGTCGACAGTCGCGCCGGGAGCGAGGGGGCCCCGTCCCTCCCCGGCGAGGGGGAGAGAGGGCGCAGCGAGCACTTAGTCCACGGCCCGGGAAGCGGCGAGGTCCGGGCGGGGGGCGCTGTAAAGCTCGCGGCCGGGAGCCGCGAGCCACCTTCGCCCCGGGCCTTTCCAAGCCGACCTAGAGCCGGTCGCGGCGCACCGCCGCGGAGGAAATGCGCCCGGCGGGGGCCAGCCGGCGCCGGGGGCGGTCCGCGGAGGGGATCTTCCCGCACTGCCGCAGCGGCCGACCTAGCCGCCGAGGTGGAATCCCGGGCAGCCTGCGCGGCCCCACCCGTTTACCTTTCAACGGGTTTCAACGCCCTCTTGAACTCTCTCTTCAAAGTTCTTTTCCACTTTCTTAAGGTACTGTTGTATCGGTCTTCGTGCCGGTATTTAGCCATAGATGGAGCGTTTAACAACGCGCTTTGGGCTGCATTCCAAACAAACCCGACCCGAGCAAGGACCGGGCCCCCGGCGCGACGGGGCCGATACCGGCCTCACCACCGTCCCACGGGCTGAGCCTCGATCAGAAGGACTCAGGCCCCGACGACACCGCGGCAAACGGTCCTTTCCGTACACCACATATCCGCGTCCGCCCGTCGGACCGGGGATTCGGTGTGGGCCTTCCCTCTTCGCTCGCCGCTACTGAGGGCAATTCTGGTTAGTTTCTATTCCTCCGAGCTTGAGTTAAATATGCTTTGTGTTAAAAAAAACAAAAATCAGCGGGTTGTCTCGTTGATTTGAGGTCGGTGTCGAAAGGGTCGAGAGAGCGTGTCCTCCGGGGGAGGCTCTCGTGCTTCCGGGAGGCCCGGGGGCCCTCCGGTAAGGCGGTAGCGGCGTCGCGTCGAAGCCGGGGTTCCCGCGCCGCGACCGCCGGACCCCCGAAGGCGGCCTCCGCCCCGCAGAACCCCGCAGGAGCGTTCCCCGCGGAAACCGGTCGCCACGCGTGTACGCGGGCCAGCGGGAGCAGACAGGTTCTGTCCACCGGCAGCGCGCCCGACTCATGCGGGGCCGACGAGGGCGCCCCTCCTCGGGGGCGGAGGAAGGAGGGAGAGAGGCCGGGGGCATGGAGCGACGGTGGGGGGAACGGGGGTGGGGGCGGACAGGCCGCGGCAGCCGCACCCGGGGAGCGAGAAATCCCCTGGCGTCTGAACTTTAGTGGGGACGAAGGCACCGGGTGCCTTGGCCGGCCCAAGCCGCTGGAAACAGGCGCCTCGGGGAGGCGTCTTTCCGATGATGGGCCAAAGCGACCCTCAAGACAGGCGTAGCCCCCCCCTGGGAGGAACCCGGGGCCGCAAGGTGCGTTCGACGTGTCGAGATACAATGTGGTCCTGCAAATCACAATAGTTCTCGCAGCTAGCTGCGTTCTTCATCGACGCACGAGGCCGAGTGATCCACCGCTAGAGTTGTCAAAGTTTTTGGTTTCTTATCGGGGCGGGCCACCGTTCGGGGAAGAGGGGGTTTTTTTTTTCGACAGAGGTTATGTACGGTTACCCCCCGGGGCTCCATCCCGTTTTAAGCCCCCCCCCCGCCGGGGGGCGGGGTTCAGAACGGGAGGAGACATTGAACCCCCCCTCTCTCGCCCCGGAGGGGAGAGGAGAGTTGGCGGTACCCGGAGGCGCGCGGAGGCGCGCCCAGGGCGACGGCCGCCGCACGCGCTCGGAGGAGGTAGAGGTTCCGAGTTATTCTGGGCCTGGCGTTTGGGGCCGTACGCACGGGCGCCGACTTCCCCGGCGCCCCCGCCGCCCCCTCCCCCTCGACGCGTCGCGGCGCCCCCGACGCGGCGAAGTCCGTAAGCCCTCTTGGAGCGGGCGTGGTTGGCGGGGGCGCGGGGGGCGCCGAGTGGCGGGTTTCGGGGGGGGGTCGGCGGGGTTTCTCGAGGCGGGGGAAGGCCGAGGCGGCGGCGGCGGTGGTCCGGTTTCGAAGGGGAGGTGGGCCGGGACCGGGACCTAAAGAGCGATGGACGGGGCGGGAACGCCCGCGCGACCGGCGGGAACGCACATACTATTAATAGCGCGCCTCGGGGCGACCGCCCGCGAGCAAGCTCCGGGGCAGGGCGCGCTGGGGGCGTACTTGCGCGGCACGGACCGGGGCGGGGGGACCCTCGGCTTGGCTGCGACAAGCTTTCTGTCATGGCCGTCGGGGAGAGCCGAGCCCCCGGGGAGGCGGACCCGGGCGACCTGTTGAAATGATCTTCCGCAGGTTCACTACGGAAAAAACCTTGTTCGACCTTATACTTCCTCTAGATAGTCAGTTGATCGTCTTCTCGGCGCTCGCCCGGGCCGGTGACGACCCGGCGGCGGGGCCCGATCGATGGACCTCCCTAAACCCATCCAATCGGACGTTCGCGACGGGCGGTGTGTCAAAGGGCAGGGACTTACTCAACGCGAGCTTATGACCCGGCTTACTGGGAATTCCTGTTCATGGGCAATAATTGCAATCCCAATCCATCTCACGGTGGGGTTTAGCGGGTTCCACGCCTTCGTCGATGGGTAGAACACGTGATCCACTCCGGTGGCGGGAGCAGCCCGGACATCTAAGGGCATACCGACCTGTTATTGCTCCAATCTGTGTGGCCTGCACGACACTTGTCCTTAAGAAGTTGGGACGCCGCCGTACGGCGGCGCGTAACTCGTTAGCAAGCGGAGTCTCGTTCGTTAACGGCATTAACCAGCAAACGCTCCACCAACTAAGAACCGGCCATGCACCACCCCCACAGAATCGGAACGAGCTCTCATCTGTTTCACTCCCTTTCCGTGTGGGCCGGGTTTTGAGGTTTCCCGTTGTTGATGTCACATTAAGCCGCAGGCTCCACTCTGTAGGTGCCTTCCGTCAATTCTTTAAGTTTCCAGCTTTGCAACCTTACTCCCCCGGAACCCAAAGACTTTGGTTTCCCGGAGCTGCCGGCGGGTCCTGGGAATAACGCCGCCGGCTCGCTCGTTGCATCGTTTCTGGTCGGCATCGACGGTATTGATGTCTTCGAACCTCGTCCTTACGTTTTCTTGATTCAATGAACACCAATTTGGGCAAATGCTATTTCGCTTTCTTCCGTCTTGCGCCGGTACAAGGACATTCACCCTCTAGCGGCACCAATCCGAATGCCCCCGGCCGTCCCTTTAAATCAAGGCCCCAGTTCAGCGCTGAAACCCACCCCCAAATAGCCCGGAGTCCTAATTCCATTCTCCTAGCTGCGGTTATTCAGGCGACCGGGCTGCTTTTTTAACACTCAAATTTTTTCACAGATAAGTAACGTTCGCGCCCGCGGGGGACACTCAGCTAAGCGCATCGAGGGGGCGCCGAGAGGCAGGGGTGGGGAAGACGGTAGCTCGCCTCGCCGGCCGGCCGTCAGTCGATCCCCGGAGCTCCAACTACGAAGCTTTTTAACTGCCAGCACAACTTTACGATTCCGCTATTGGACGCTTGGAATTACCGCGGCTGCTGGTCACAGACTTGCCTCCAATTGATCCTCGTTAACGGATTTTACAAGAGTAACTCATTCCCATTAACAGGGCTCGAAAAGAGTCTGCTATTGTTATTTTTCGGTCACTACATCCCGATGTCGGGAGTGGTAATTTGCGCGCCTTGCTGCCTTCTTGGATGTGGTAGCCGTTTCTCAGGCTCCCTCTCCGGACTCGACCCTGATTCCCCGTTTACCCCGTGGTCAAATGGTAGGCACATAACTAGTACCATCAGAAAGTTAGATTCGGGCAGACATTCGAATGAGAATTCGTCGCCGCCTACGGGGGCCCAGCGATCGGTCGAGGTTATCTAGAGTCACCACCGCGGCCGGGGCCCCCCGAGGGGGAACCCCGCATGGGTTTTGGATCTGATAAAATGCACGCATCCCCGGAGGGTCAGCGCTCGTTTGCATGTATTATTAGCTCTAGAATTGCCACAGTTCTCCAGAAACGGTTTCTTTAGAGCGATTCAAAGGAACCATAACTGATTTAATGAGCCATCGCAGTTTCACTGTCACCGGCCGTGAGTAATTAGACTAGCATGGCTTATCTTTGAGACACAAGGATATGCTACTGGCAGGATCAACCAGGTAGCCACCTCGGGGGATAGGTGGGCCCCGACGGCGGCGCAGGGAGAGGGGACACGCCCGCCCGCCGGGTACTCTCGGGGGGTGGTGGAGAGGGACTGGCCTTACCGCCGGGTGAGGGGAGGGGGGGCCCTCTGGGGCGGAACGGTCCGAACCGGCGGTGGGCGACGCGCAGCCGATCATTGAGAGGCGACCACGGGGTCGTGGGTCACCCTATGCGGGGAGGTTCGAGACAAAATACACGGTGCTTTCCCGCAGCCGGCGTCCGCGCTGAGCGGGCCGGGGGTTCGCCCGTCAGGCCGGAGCCCGCGACCCCGCGGCGGGGTGCGTTGGTAAGGCCGCTGGGACAGACGGGGCTCTCGGTCTCGCTACCTAATCGGTCGGCCAGGCCGGTTGGGAGAGTGCGGAGGAGGGCTCCGGTGGAGGGGCCTCGCCCGTGGCCCCTGGGGCGTGGCAGGCGAACGGGGGCCGGCGGAACGTTCCGCCCGAAACGCCCGGCGCGAGGCGCGGGCCGGCGGGGGGCCCTCGATGGCGGGTACGGTTGGCCAAATCGGGGTCTGGTGGTGCGTTTAGGGTTAAGGTTTAGGGGGGTAGGGTAGGGTCGGTAAGGGTTCGGGTTAGGGTAGGGTTAGGGTAGGGTAGGGTTAGGGTAGGGTTAGGGTAAGGCGAGCAGCCGCGGTTGGGAAAGCTGGCGGCCAGCCGAGGCCCGCTCCCCCGTCGCGGTTGCGGACGCCGTCTCTGAGGACGGCGGGGGCTCCCTCGCGGATGGTCACGTGCGAGTGAGGTCGGGCTCCCGAAATCGCCCGTATAGCGCGGCTCGGCGGACCCGGCTGCCGTATAGGTGCCCTGCGGCTGGGACCACCTGGTGCCCTCACGCGTCTGCCGCGCTTTCCCGTGCGAAACACCTTGGACACATGTCGGGAAGGGGGGGGCTGCGGCCTCCGTACCCACCCCCCGGGGCGCCCGGCCCCGCCATTCTTTCGCCGGAAAAAAAAACACCTTTGAACCACGAAAAGTGGAACGAAAAGTGGTACGAACGGGAACGAAACGGATCGAAAGGACGACAAAAACGGAAGGAAAAAAGAGAAGAAGCAAGAAGAGGGCAGAACAAAAAAAACCCGATACGACGGACGGGAGAGGAGGGAGCCCTCTCGCCTCTGTTCCTTCAAAAAAACACACGGGGCCCCAAACCCAGGCCTCCGGCCCTGGACCGGCCCCGGGCCGGGACCGCAGGACGTTCGATTGTGAATTTTCCATTTTTCGGCCTGAAACTTGCCCTTTTAATCATGCTTGTGAAGCACCTGTAGCCTGCGGGCTCCTTCCCCAGCACCTGGCCCTCCTCACGGGACCGGGAGGGCCGGGACACCACGCTCACCCCATACACCCCCTGGATTGTTTATTGTTATTTGGGCAGGGTGAGCTAGCCCTTTAATCAAGCTTTACATGCATCTGCACACGGCAGGTGTCTTCCCCACCCCCTAGCCCACCCACTCCGGCCCGGCCCCGTCCCCGGCCCCGGGCTCACCTGGACCCATGGCTGTTGATTGGAATTTCATTTTTCGGGCTGAAACCTGCCCTCTAATCATGCTTTGCCTGCACCTGTACGCCCGGGGGGGGGTCCCTCCCCGGCACCTGGCCCACACCAGGCTCACCACCTTGCATGCCCATTGCCATGCCATGGCCCAGGCACAGCACAGGCACCAGCACAGGCACAGGCACTAGGCACAGGCCCAAGCTCACTCTGCCACCTCTGGCTCTCCTGGTCCGGAGTTCATTGTTCGTTTTGGGCTTTGCTGAGCCGGCCTTTAATCACGTTTGCACGCATTGTAACGGCAAGGCTCCTCCCCCGGCCTGGCCTCTCTCCGGTGGGGCCGGGGGGCACACGGGGACTCGGGCCCCCAGGCCCCCCGCACACACCCAGGGACCCGATCCGACCACCTCCAGCTCGGGCCCCGACTCGGGGCTCGCTCACCCCCACTTCCCGACACCTGGTGGTTGGGAGGGCGCCTCCGCCTCAGGACCCAGACTCATAGGGCCCCGGGGACCCACCTTATGCACCGCCGAGCTGACTGACACTTTGAAACAAAAAACGCAAGCTGCCGGATGTTCGTGCCCTGGTGTACAGCGGCCGAAAAGTTTCGCGGGGTTCCTGGTAGCCCGGGCGACTTCCGCAGAGAAGGAGGGGAGCTCGGCGAGGCCTTACCCAGGGTCGAGGAGGACTCTTCGGGGAGGACCATCTTACCCAAGCGCGCCTCCGCCTCCAGGCCCTGACCTCCACAGGACCCCGGGGGACCACCTTAAGCACCACGCCCCACGGCCCCGAATGATGACTTTGAAAAACCGCAGCTGCGGAGTTCGTTGCCCTGGTACGGCGGCCGAAGTTTGCAGGTCCTGGTAGCCCGTCGACTTCGCAGAGATGGAGGGGAGTCGGCCGAGGCCTTACCCAGGGATCGAGGCGACTCCTCTCGGGGGGAGACCCATCGTACCCACGCGCGCCTCCGCCCAGGACCTGACCTCCCCCAGGACCTGGGACCCACCCCTTAAGCACCACTGCCCAGCCCCGAAGGACTGCACTTTGAAAAAGCAGCTGCCGGGATGTTCTGTGCCCTGGTACGGCGGCCGAAAGTTTGCGGTCCTGGTAGGCCCGGCCGACTTCCGCGAGATGGCAGGGGTGTCGGCCGAGGCCATACCAGGGTCGAGGCGACTCTCTCGGGGGACCATTCGTACCACGCGCCCGCGGGCCCTGGAGGTGTGGACTCTTGTAGGTTTTTTTTTGTTTTTCCGGTGTCCCCGCCCCTTTGTTCGGCGGCCTTGGTCGTCCCGGGGGCCGGGAGTGGGGGGGAGGCGGCCGGGGTTCCGACCCGGGCGCGACGACTGCTTGGATCGAGGGCTGACTTTCAATAGATGCGCGAGGGAGCTGCTCTGTACGTACGAAACCCTGGACCAGAATCAGGTCGTCTGCAAGTGATTTCAGACCAGGTTCACCACAAACATGCGGGCGAAGATAGGAGAGGGAGCGACCATCCTCCGGCCGTCGCCCCCAGCCCTGTATCACGACCACGGCGCTATCTCACGACGACGCCGGTTATCCGGGGCCAACGAAGTTCCGCGGCGCTATGGTGTCGTTCCGTCTAGCGGGATTCTGCCTTTCAGAAGGGTTTCCGTTATACTCCCCCAGATGGTAGCTTGCACCATAGGCTCCTCAGCAGCACATACCACCAATGTTGAACCTGCGGTTCCTTGTCCGCGCAGGATTACTATTGCAACAACACAATCATCAGTAGGTTTTAAACTAACCTGTCTCCGACCGGTCTAACCCCAGCTACGTTCCCTATTAGTGGGGTGCACAATCCAACGCTTGGTGAATTCTGCTTCACCATGATAGGAAGAGCGACATCGAAGGCTCCACAAAGCGAGTCGCTATGAACGCTTGGCCGCCCAAGCCAGTTATCCCCTGTGGTACTTTTCTGACACTCCTGCTAAAACCCAACAGTCCGGAAGGATCGTGAGGCCCGCTTCTTCACGCGTCTGTATTCATACTGGAAAATCAAGATCAAGCGAGGTTTTGCCTTCTGCTACCACGGGAGGTTTCTGTCCTCCCTGAGTCGCCTTAGGAACCTGCGTTACGTTTGACAGTGTACCGCCCCAGGTCCAAACTCCCCACCTGCCACGGTCCCCGGATGGGTCGCGCCCGGGCGGTTGTCCGGGCGCGCTTGCCACAGAAGCGGAGAGCCGTCGGAGGCTCGCCTCCCGCCATCTCCCGGGTAAGTGCCAAAACGATAAGAGTTAGTGGTATTTCAGGGCGGCCGAGCCACCACTCTATTCTACACTCTCATGTCTCTTCACAGTGCCCAGACTCGAGTCAAGGCTCAACAGGGTCTTCTTTTCCCCGCTGCTTCTTGCCAACGCCGATCCCTTGGCTGTGGTTTCGCTAGATAGTAGGTAAGGGACCGTGGGATCTCGATCATCAATCCATGCGCTGTCACTACTTAGATGAGAGGCAATTGGTTACCTTAAGAGAGTCATAGTTACTCCCGCCGTTTACCCGCGCTTCATTGAATTTCTACACTTTGACATTCAGAAGCATGGGCAGAAATCCACATCGCGGTCAACACCCCGTGGGCCTACGACGCTGCTTTGTATTAATTAAACAGTCGGATTCCCCTGGTCCGACCAGTCTAATGTCAGCTGCTAGGCGCCAGCCGAGTGGGACCCGCTCGGGGACCCGCCGCGCGAACGGGGGGGGATCCAACGGGCGCCTAGCTGGGGAGATCGCGAGCAGGGCCGTGCGGCGTCCAGGAGTGCCGCCGCCGACCGCCGTACCCTTGGTTCCCCTCGCCCCGGCCGCCTTCCACCCATGGCGCCGGGATCGCCGACGACAACCCCGCCCTGACGGACGCGCGAGGGCGCCGCGAGGACGCGGGCCCGCGAGGGGCGGCGCGCGCCGGCTTTCCGGCGGCGGAGCGAGGAGGGCGGCGGGCGAGTGCTCCCCAAGCCGCGCACGAGCCCGAGCCGCTTCGACCCAGCTGCCGACCGACCCAGCCCTAGAGCCAAATCCTTATCCCGAAGTTACGGATCTGAATTTGGCCGACTTCCCGTATACGACCTGATCTAAATGAGAGGTGATCACCTTGGGACCTGCTGCGGATATGGGTAGGCTGGCGCAGAGATTTACACCTTCTCCCCCGGATTTTCAAGGGCCAGCTGAGAGCTCACGGACGCGCCGGAACGCGACGCTTTTTCAGGGCACGGGTCCCCTCTCTCGGGAGCGACCCCATTCCAGGGCGCCCTGCCCTTCACAAAGAAAAGAGAACCTCCCCGGGGCTCCGCCAGTTCTGGGATAGTTTGCGTTACCGCATTGACCGCCTCGCAGGCGCTACTCCGCCACTCCAGATTGGGGATCTGAACCGACTCCCTTATCGGATCGGCCGGGGGGCGACGTAGGCCATCGCCCACCCTTGACCGAACGGGAGTCGCCCATCTCTTAGGATTACCCGAACCCTGGACCCATGTTCAACTGCTGTTCCAAGGCACCCTTCTCCACTTCGGGCCTTCAAAGTTCTCGTTTGCATATTTGCTACTACCACCAAGATCTTGCACCGCGGCGGCACCACCCGGGCCCACGCCCTAGGCTTCGTGCTCACCGCGGCGGCCCACCTCAGTCGCGGGCTAGCCCTCGCGGCTCTCGTTGCCTATGGCGACGGGCCGGGTATGGGCGACGCTCCAGCGCATCCTTTTACAGGTAGTTGATTCGGAGGTGGTTGTTACCCCACTACCTTAGCGGGATTCCGACTTCCATGGCCCCGCGTCCTGCTGTCTATATCGCCAACCACCTTTTTGGGGTTGATGAGCGTCGGCATCGGGCCGCCTTAAACCGGCGTTCGGTTCATCCGCAGCGCCAGTTTGCGTTACCCAAAAGTGGCCCCACTGGCAGCTCGCAATCCACGGGCCCCGGCTCCAAGCAGCGCGCGGGCTTTTACCCCATTTAACGTTTGAGAATAGGTTGAGCTCGTTTCCGTCCCCAAGACCTCCTAATCATTCGCTTTACCCAGATACCACTGCGGGCTGAGGCCAGCTATCTGAGGGAAACTTCCGGAGGGGAACCAGCTACTAGATGGTTCGATTCGTCTTTTCGCCCTATACCCAGGGTCGGTAGACGATTTGCAGTCGGGACCGCTACGGGCCTCCACCGAGTTGCCCTCTGGCTTCGCCTTCTGCCCAGGCATAGTTCACCACTTCTTTCGGGTCCTATTCGCACGCGTCCGCTCCACCTCCCGACGGTGCGGGCGAGACGGGGCGGGCGGGTGGTGCGCCCGGACCCGCGGCGGCCGGTGATCCACCTCAGCCGGCGGCGCGCCGGCCCTCACTTTCTAGCGCACGGGGTTTCGTGCACCCTCTGACTCGCGCTGTGCGTTCGACTCTTGGTCCGTGTTTCAAGAGGGTCGGGCTGGGTTGCGATGAACTACGCGCCCGCATGACCCCTGACGGCCTTTGCAGTGGGGCTGGTATCCCCGTCCTTGCGCCGCGACGCGGGTTGGGCGCACTGAGGACAGTCGCCCGGTCGACAGTCGCGCGGGGGCGCGAGGGGGCCCCGTCACTCCCCGGCGAGGGGGAGGAGAGGAGGCGCAGCGCAGCACTTAGTCCCGGCCCCGGGAAGGCGGCGAGGTCCGGGCGGGGGGGCGCTGTAAAGCTCGCGGCGGAGGCGAGCCACCTTCGCCCGGGCTTTCCAAGCCGACCTAGCGCGGTCGCGGCGCACCGCCGCGGAGGAAATGCGCCCGGGCTGGGGGGCAGCCGGCGGGGGAGAGGTCCCGCGAGGGGGTGTGGCGGAGTCGGGCTGCGGTCTGTGGGATGAGGGGAGGGGAGTGATCCTCCCGCACCGAGCGGCCGCAACCTGCCGCCGCTGTTGGAATCCCCCGGGCAGAATGCGCGGACCCCACCCGTTTACCTGCTCAACGGTTTCACGCCTCATGAACTCTCGCTTCAAAGTTCTTTTCAACTTTCCCTTAAGGGTACCTTGTTACTATCGGTCTCGTGCCGGGTATTTAGCCTCGATGGAGTTTACCACCCGCTTTGGGTGCCATTTCACAAACAACCCGACTCCGAGAAGACCGGGGCCCGCCGGCGCGCGGGGGCCGGTACCGGCTCACACCGCCACGGGCTGAGCCCTCGATCAGAAGGGATCAGGCCCCGAGCGACCCGGGCAAACGGTCTTCCGTTAACCACAATTCCCGCGTTCCGCCGTCGGGACGGGGCATTACGGTGTGGGCTCTCCCTACCTTCGCTCGCCGCTACTGAGGGAATCCTGGGTTAGTTCTTTTCTAGGCGCTTAGTCAATATGCTTAAATTTCAGCGGGTTGTCTCGTCTGATCTGAGGTGTAGACGACAGGGGTCGGAGAGCGTGGCTCCCGCGGGGCGGCACACGTATGCTTGCGGGAGGCCCGGGAGGCCTCCGGTAGGCGGGGAGCGGTCGTCGCGTCGAGGGGGGGTCCCCCGCGCCTGCGACGCCGGACCCCGAAGGCGGGCTCGCCCCGCAGGAACCGCTGGCGCGTTTCCCCGCGGAAACCCTGGTCGCCCGCGTGACGCGGGCAGCGCGGGCGCAGAGTTCTGTCACCGGCAGCCGCGCTCGACTCAGCGGGGCCCGACGCGGCGCCTCCAGGGTGCCGGAGGAAAGGAGGGATGAGAGACGGGGGCACTGGAGCGACGGGGAGGCGGGGGCAAAGGGGTGGGGGCCGGACCAGGCGCGCCGCAGCCGCAACGGGGCGGAGAATTCCCTGGCCGTCTGACTTAGGGGGACGAAGGCAACGGGTGCCTGCGGACGGCCCCAGCCCGCTGGGGGGGGGACAAAAAAAAAATGGCCTCCGGGGAGGGTCTTTCGATTGATGGCAAAAGCGACCCTAAGGACAGGCGTAGCCCGGGCGGACCCGGGGCCGGCAAGGTGCCTAGTTCGAGTGTCGATGCATCAATGTTGTCCTGCAATTCACATTAGTTCTCGCCGCTAGCTTCGTTCTTCATCGCCAGCAGCGTGCGTGTGATCCACCGCTAAGAGTTGTCAATGTTTTTGGTTTCATTTTCTGGGGAGGCACCGTTCGGAGACAGAGGGGTTTTTTTTTTTCGCAGCGGGTCGTACGGTAACCCCCGGGCGCTCCATCCGCGTTTAAGCCCCCCCCGCGGGGGGCGGGGTCAGAACGGGGGGGGTGGGAGACATTGAAACCCCCCTCCTCGCCACGGGAGTGGGAGAGGGCGAGTTGGGTACCGGGGAGGCGCGCGGAGGGCGACCACGGGCGGACGCCGCCCGCACCTGCGCTCGAGGTTTGCGGTTCGAGGTTTTTCGGGCCCGGCGTTTCGGCCGAACGCACGGCGGCCGATTCCCGGCGCCCCCGCGCCCCCTCCCCTCCGAGCGTCGCGCGCCCCGAGCGGCGAGTCCGTCAGCCTCGGAGCGGGCCGGGGCGGGGGGGGCGCGGCGCCCGAGCTGGCGGGGGTTCGGGGGTGGGGTCGGCGGGGGGGGTTACTCAGAGGCGGGGCGGCCGGCTGGCGGCGGTGGGTGGTCCGGTTCGAAGGGGAGGTGGGGGGTACCGGGAAAAAAGAGCGAATGGACGGGGCGGCCGCCCGCGCGGACGCGGTCCGACCGCGTCGCCTCGGGGAGGACCCGCCGCGAGAAGCCCCGGGGCAAGGGCGAGCGGCTGGGGGGGCGCTCTGTGCGCGAGACGGACCGCGGGCGGGGGACCTCGGCCTGGCTGCGACAAGCTTTCTGTCTTGCCGTCGGGGAGAGCCGTGCCCCCGCGGGCAGGCGGTGACCCGGGCGACATGTAATGATCCTTCCGCAGGTTCACCTCACGGAAACCTTGTCGACTTTTACTTCCTCTAGCTAGTCAAGTTTGATGTCTTCTCGGCGCTCCGCAGGGGCGTGCGTTGAGACCCCGGCGGGGCGATCGAGGACCTCACTAACCCATCCAATCGGTAGTAGCGACGGGGGCGGGTTTTGTACAAAGTGGCCATGGCGACTTAATCAACGCGACGCTTATGACCCGCGCTTATCTGGAATTCCTCGTTCATGGGAACCCAAATAATTTGCAATCCCAATCCCCCTATCACGAGTGGGGTTCAGCGGGTTACCCTCGCCTTCGGCGAAGGGTAGGACACACGCTGATCCACTCAGTCCTGTGTGGCGTCGGGTGCAGCCCCGGGAATCTAAGGGCATCACAGACCTGTTATTGCTCAAATCTGTGTGGGTGCCCGCCACTTGTCTTAAGACGTTGGACCCCGACCCCGACGGGGGCCCGCGTAACTAGTTAGCATGCCGGATGAGTCACGTTGTTTCGGAATTAACAAGACAAATCGCTCCACCACTAAGATACTGCCATGCACACCACCCCAGGAATCGAGAACGAGCTATCAATCTGGACCAATCCATTCCGTTGTCCGGGCGTTTGGGTGAGGTATCCCGTGTTGAGTCAACTTAGCCGCAGGCTCCACTCTGGTGGTGCCCTTCGTCAATTCCCTTTAGTTTCCGCTTTGCAACCATACTCCCCCCGGAAACCCAACGATTTGGTTTCCGGGAGCTGCACCGGGGGGTCAGGGGAAATAACCGCCGCGGATCGTAGTTGGCATGTTTATGGTCGGACCTACGACGGTATTGGATCGTCTTCGAACCTCGCCTTTCGTCGTGATTTAATTGAAAACATTCTTGGGCAAATGCTTTCGTTTCGTCCGGTCTTGCGCCCCGGTCCAAAGAATTTTCCTCTAGCGCGGCAACATACGACTGCCCCGGCCGTCCCTTTATCCTATTGGCCCCAGTCAGCGAGAAAACCCACAAAATAGAACCGGAGTCGTATTTC